>JARHVA010000416.1:3370000-3432500 GCA_037957365.1 Torreya grandis
ACAAAGTAGTATGCAAGGGTTGTAATCGGAGATGACAAATAAAGTAGATCAGATCAATCAATTCTGAGATGATCTCATAAAAAAACTTGTTAAAAATATGAATGTTTTTTAACATCCTCAAAACCAACCACAAATCATTATTACTCAGTCTAGTATAAATTGGATCTTTGGGTTTAAATATTTCACAACCCAACTTAGGTGGATCTTTGAGCCACTCCCAAACAAATCCAAATCCACCAACTATAATAAACATTAATCCAAAATTAAAAATGCATAAGTTTGATGGGAAGGATCCCCTTACTTGGATCAACCAAATGGAGAGTTTTTTAAAATTACATTAGATATCATCTAGATAAAAGGTGGTTATGGCATCCTTTTATTTGGAGATAAAGCAATTTATTTTATATCATTGGATTTGCACTTAGAAGAAAAATAAGGGTCTTACTATTACTTGGTTAATGTTCACAAATGAAATACAAATGCACTACCATCATAGTGTAAAAAATTTTAATTTATCCAATTAGCAAAGCTATGATAATTAGGTTCAGTTAAAGACTATATTAAATAATTTGAGAACTTATCTTTAAGGGTGGATGATGTCTCAGATGACAACATGAATGATCTATTCCTAAGTGGTCTCAAGGATACAATCCAACTAGATGTTTAATCCAATCACTGTATCTAAATCCATGGTATTTGGTCATAGGTCAGAGGAAATAAATATGGTCAACCAAATGTATTTCACTACTACCAAAGAGTGTTTGGGTCCTACACAAACCTTCACTCAGACTACAATATTAACTCCTACCCAAATTATATAGAAATGGGAAAAAGGATTATGTTTCAATTGTGATATAAAATGGAGCAAAGGTCATAAGTGTGCTGAGAAGAAACTATTCTACATTGCAGGGGCCAATGATGATGAAGCTAACGTGACTAAATATAGTAAAGAAGAAGGCATGCCTGACTCAGATTTTGGTAACATTTATACAATACCATCTCAAGTTATTCAAAATTGAGGGAAATAATATTTTGAAGTGAGTGGACATGTTAAGACCTTAGCTTATTATATACTCTTCATTTTTATTTGCATTCATTAGCTAATTATTAATTTAGGTTGATTTATGAATATGAAATGGTGGGATGAATGGGTGTGACTCTCCCCATTTATTCTATATATATGGATGAGTGTGGCTCACTCAAATCAGGTTATATGTGATTTATATCTAATTTTAAGGATTTGGAGGTTGCCCCCTTGAAGTGGATTATCATATATTATATTATACTTCAATTATATTTTGATTTATTACTTTACTTGTGAATAAAGTTCATTACATACTAGTCCATAGATCATGCATGTTAGCAAAAAAGATTAAGTACATAGCATATCAAGTACACTTCAAAATATACAAGCATGAAAAAAGGCATTTGTAAGTACATAATCTTAAACATTATAATGTAAAATGAAATAACTTGGGTGTATCATGATTAAATAAGTGGATACCCCCAATATTCACATGACATGAGTAGAGGAAAGGCCTAACATATAAAAGTGCATAGATAATGTATATGTGTATGCTTGTATCACACTCAAAAGATGTGTGAAACACATGTTTATATAAATAACTGATATTCCATCTACCAATATGAAACCAACAACATATATGCCAAGGAATTAATAGGACATGTAAATGTTAAACATACTTTTGTATTATTAATTTTTTTTTAGTGTTTTTAGAATATGTGAAAATAGAAAATATACCCTATGATTTTATCCAATGGATTATCATAGGTATTTATCTACCATAAACCTAGTGCAATAAACTAGTGGTACTACCAAAGAATATGTATAGGTGTAATAACTATCACTATAGAATCTATAATGCTCTACATATGTATAATAGGAGTCTATGTATACCCATAATATTTTTAAAATTTATTAATTACCAATGTTTTCTCTCTTGTATGAACCCATAGAATCTCAATCTATCTGAGTGCATGCCTTAAAGGGTGCAATGGGAAAAGAGTTGGCAAACCTTTGGTGCTTTTCAAGATTGTTGGCCCCTATACCACCACCAAAAACCAATATAATTTACTCTTATATATTTAATTAAGAACTAAAACCTTTATTATACACTTATCTAAGAATTTCACCACTCAAAATATCCCCTACCTAAGTAAAAAACCCTTTTTACTGCTTTTCCTACTATGTCAACTGGGTCAACCCTACTCTAGTTTTAATGAACATTACAAAATTTTATCTGCCTAAGCTAACATAGTTTAGGACCTAATGGATCTATTTCTTACCTAATAAGGTTGACTGGGTTGATTTCATAAACTATATTATCAAGAAGGTTTAGGTTCAATCCATGCCTATATATAACCTCTTTCATTTAATTTCTAGTGGAAGATCATTCAATTATGCATCATTACTAATCATAAATCTCTTTATACAATCAATAAGAGGTTTCATTGCTTAGGTTTTTACTTTGGAGAAGTAATTCTTGTCTTGTGGAAGTATAAGATATATAGAATAAGTATTATATCCTATATCTAATTTTTAATTATGATCCTTACAATCCCATAATAACCTCTTACAAAACACCATTAGTCAAAGGAGAGATTGAGGCACGACAAGTTCATTTCAATAAGGTAAGTATATTCCTATCCCTTGTATTTTGATAAATATATGTTGTATAACTAGTTTATTTAATTTTATCTCTCCTTTCATAGATAATTTATATGTTATATTAGATATAATTTCATTTTAATGTTTATTATCTTCCCCATTGGTCCTATAATATTTGGTGAGCACTAGATTAGCTTGCATATGCATTTAATAGATTAGTTTATATAATTATTTAGTATATTATCTTGATTAATAATATTCAAAATCCTAATACCTATCTAGGGTTATTAAAACATGGCATTTTACTAGAGGCCTTGGAAACCTCTCTTGTGCCATTGTGTGATAAGAGATCTTGATGCAGAGCATCACAAGGTAGCATAAGGTATTCATGTGTTTAAGAGTCTCATAATGACCATTTTTAGTATAGTATGAGTTTGAGGGGTATTTTATGTTACATTAAATTGTGTTGTTATCTCTTTTGGAGTTTCTTGCCAAAAAAAAATTGAAAATTTAAATTTAGAACTAGGCTTTGGAGTGATGTTTTAGGTTTTATGATAAATGTAAATGTTCATGGATGTTTTTAAGGGTACTAGTAGGTCCTAAGAGTTTTTTAAACTGGTATTTAAATTTTAAATTCATGGTAAGAACAATTTAACTGAAGATACAAGCATTTTTAATTGCCACCCTACATGGAGATGGCTTTGTAAAGGAGTTATTTTACATGTTTGGTGTAATAAGAGGATGGAATTGCATGTAGGTGAAAAATAGAGTTTTTTTATGTTTGTTTCATTGTATAGGTTATAAGGAGACATATATGGAGTTTGGATAATCTCAATAAATATAATAAAATTATCAAGAACTTGAGCAATAACTTTATTATATTGTAGGTGTTTTTGTAATGTGTTATTTGATCAATAAAGGAAAAGAAAGAAACTTATATGTTATATTCATGATGTATATGATATTTATTAAATGAATGGAGGATCCTATAATAATTATATTTTTAAATATTATGTTTTTTTCATTCATTATTATTCTATAAGTGATTTTACATAGTACACTTGAATAAGAAGTAATTATACCAATACATGGTCAAGAAGGATAAGTAGGTTTTCTATGGTTGATGATTATTTAAGAAAGTTATTTAATTGTGTGAATCATATAAATAATATATGTTTTATATTTTTTTATTATTATCTATTTTAAGGTTCATAAATCTATATAAATGGAAGAGTCTCATAAAACCTTCACACATAGTCCTTTTGTACACTCAAAATTCTATAAAACTACATGTTGGAGCCTTGGAATGATTGTTTATGAGAAAATAGTTATTGAGGAAGGTGAAATTAGTTATTTAATACCTTTTACAAGTCTTATATTTGTTTTAATGAGTCTAAAATTCATATTAGTTCATTTTGTAAGCTCTCGGCTTTATATAGGCCTATGTAAACCAAACTTAGGGTTTCAAACTTAAAACTAGCATAAATTTTGATTCCACCAATAAAAAATTCATTAAAATTTGGATTATTGTGTTATTTTACCATATTTATAATAATATAGAGGTTTAAGTTTTTTCAGTTCCATAGAGTATAGTATCTTGGTCTATGTCATTAGAATAGGCCTAAAGAGACTTGATTTCTAGGGAGGTGTGTTGAATTAGTAGGTATCCCTTGAGAGTGGTGTCCTAAAATTTTGTGTAAATATAAAATGGGATAAATGGTATCCATAAGTGTCTATATTATGTATATAAACTTTGTAAATTGTTCAAACCTTCTAGATTTGTGCACAAAGTGGGCTATAAGGAGTTAGGCTTCAAAGAAGAAAGAGTGGTTGGTTGAGAGTTCAATCTTGGATATTGAGTTATTTTTTTGGGTTGTGTGAGTTAAAATACATTATATGAGGATGGAAATATAATCCATAGTGTGTAGATATAACATTATATCCATGTATGAAGATTTTAGGCCTATGAATCTAAATGAGAATTAGAAAGCTTAAAGCTAGATTGAAAAGTGAAGTTTTGGAATTGGTATATGAGATGATGAAGTTGGTGTTAAGGAGGGAATATTTTATATAGATATGAATTATTATAGGTATTCAAGAGAGATAAGGAGACTATGCATGCAAAGAGGCTTATGAGCCTAGTAAAGGTAAGGTTGATCTAGGGCAGTATAAGACAATCATAGTACATATTAGAGACAATTAAATTAGAGATTAGAGAAGTGATTAAAGGTAGATATTATAGCCAGGTGTATGCATGAGGAAATTTTAGGCATCCCCCTTCATCATGTGGTATCATAATGGGTAATATATTGGAATATTTTATGATTTTAAGTATTTAAAGGTTGTTGTTTGAGTTTGCATGAAATTAAGTTACATACGAGGAGAATTTTGAAGGTAGGTATAGAGACCATGCAATAAATTTTGAGAGTGATTAGGTAAATAGTAAAATAATAAGTTAAAGAGTTTGTGGTAGAAAACTCCATAATAAAAGAGGAGAAAGACTTAAATAAGAGGAGTGATTTTAAGGTTGAAAAGACTTGGAAATGAGTTTCAATAGACTAGGTAGAGGAGAGAACATTGGTTAACACACTAAGGAAAGGTGAAAGAGACTTGATAAATCAAGGTGAAAAAGAATTGTTTTAGAGAATATGAAGATAGAGAATGAAAAAGAGAGGAAGGGATTAGCTGAATTAGAGTACCATAATGAGAGAAAGGAGAAGGAAGATCCAAAGAGAAAAGGGTTGTTTGTTGAAGAGGATAGAGAGGATAAGTATCTTAGTGGAGATCATGAAATAAGATTAAATATAATGGTATGGATGAGTAATGAGGAATAATAAATTTAAATGGACTATAAGGATGCTCATGGAGAAAAGAATAAATATTGTCATGAGAGACAATGGGAAATAAAAGAAGTTTATATGTAGGCAGATCAAGGAGGAGATGAAGAAGTTCATGATGGATGAAAAAGTTTTAAGATAATAAAATGGTGAGAAGAACCTTGAATATAGTTATATAGTCATGTAGGATGAAGAGAGGAAACAATAAAAGGCATTATTTAAGTAATCTAATAAGGAGAAGATAGAGGCAAACAATCCTCAAGATTTTAAATCTAATGATTTCTTATCAAGTGGGTATGAAATTATAAAAGTGAAGAAGGAAGAAGTCCATTTTTAGGACATAAAACTTGAAAACATGAAGGAAAGAAATAATGAACAAAATGCTTATGTTGAATGATAAATTGATTGGGAAATAATGTATGGAGATATATTGGTTTGTTACCCTGAAAGAGGAGAGATGCTTGGAGAAGGAGATATTAAAGAAGAAGGATTCCTCAATGAAGGCATAAAAGAAAAAAATTTGAATCAATAATATGGATTCAATAGTTATGAATATTATACATCTCAATTTTCATTATATGAATCAATCAAAGAGCTTGAATAGGAGGTTGCACATGATGGAGAGTTACTAGATTAGTAACAAGAACAACTATTTATCTATGAGAATTGATATCAATTGTAAACAAAAATGGTAGATTTAGAGCATGCCATAAACAATGGATAAAAGGGAAAATTATATCATATAATATAATTTTAATATATGATAACTTGGTATGAGTCAATAGAGGTTAAATATATAGAAATATTGATGGATAAGGCAACATACATCATTGATTAGTAAGGTATACAAATTGATATAGTGTATGAAGGAGTGTCTATCTTAAAATGAGGGATATGGAATCCAAGTACAAACTATGGAACAATATATTCAGGAGAATAATGAGGAAGAGGAGTTGATATCAATAAAATTAAGGCAAGAGGCTGAATTTGACCTATTAGAATTCATAAGTCAAAGTGAAAATAAGGTGGGTGTTATCATAAAAGAGCTAGAGGCAAAATTACAAGATGGAAAAAAGAGGATTTTAAAGACAAAGAACATGTTTCCAATAGGAACACTTCAATAAGGTGAAATTAAAAGTCATAAAAGGGAAAAAATAAGAACCAAATAATGCATTGTAGGCAATAAGATGGACAATCATTGGTTCAAGGTGAATCAAACCAAGTTACAAGCCAAGGTAAGTGTAAAAATATGAACAAGTTGAGCATAAAATAATATGAGTATGTTAAGGAACAAGTATTGGTTGATGATGATGATGAAATTAAATATCAAATTTTTAGAGGATAATATGAGGAACTTAATAATATGAAATGGATGCCTAGAGAGGCTTGGAATAAGAAAATAAAAGCAAGACATGATGAAAAGGACCATAAGATCTTTGAAGAGACTATCAAGTCTCATGAATATAATTTGATAGGTACTAAGCATGATGGTGAAGTATGGAGATGTAAGAGAGGGAGTCACTCTATGATAACATGGATAAAATAATCAATGAGGAAAAATAAGCAATGAAGCACAAGAGCTCATGATAGAGCTAAGGAAAGAGGAGGACAACCATGTTCCTCACAAAAGAGATAATTAGATGAAGAATGCATGTTTAGAGGAGGACAATAATAGTCTAAATGTGATCTAAATGAGGAATAATAGTAGTTTAACATTGATATTAAAAAGAGAGGGAAGTCTTAGCCTATGAACTAGTCCAAGTAGTATGTCAAGAAATGAAGAGCAAAGTCTCTTGGAAGGAGATCTACAAGCAAGTGAGCAAGCAAATGAAGAAATATCAAGGTAAGAGGTTAATAAATTAAATTTTTAATGTTGAAGATGATTTATTTGGAGGTATGAATGATGATATTAAGATAAAAAATTTCCAAGAAATGTTTTGTTATAACAATTGTGAATTGGTCAAGGAGATGCCATTGTAAGATGAACAAGAAGATTATGAGAAGACTCACCATGAGATGGTAGATTATCATGAAGAAGAATACAAATAGGATATATATGAGAGTATGGTAAGGGTTAAGGAATTAAATATACATCATAATCCATCAGAGCATGAGGACAAATGAGGAAGCATTGCTAAGAAGATAGACCAATAATGAGTGCTTAAACAAACCATGACAAATGTGGAAGGAAGCTATGGAGTAAGAGATGGAGTGAAGAATAAGAACTAGAAATATGAAGTAGAGTATGATAAAGAGAAGTTAGAGATTGAGGATATGGAATATGAAAAATACAAATAGTTTTAGCAAATCATGTACTTCATGAAGGTAGAAGATGAGTTGGCAAAGAGGCAAAACAAGGCAAAGAGATAAAGATAAAGGAAATGAATAAGAAAGATAAGAGGAAAAAAATAAAGAGGAACTCAAAATATTATAGGATAAATAATTAGAAATAAATAAATAATATGAACAAAGTGCATTTTAGTAGGACCTCAAAGTTTCCCACTTAGGGAGCTTGATGTAGAACATCACAAGGTAGCATAAGGTATTCATGTGTTTAAGAGTTTCATAATGACCATTTTCAGTCTATTATGAGTCTGAGGGGTCTTATATGGTCCCTTAGGTTGTGTTGGAGTCATTTAAAGTATTTATATTTTATATTTTTAGCTCTTTTGGAGCTTCTTTCCAAAAAGCATAATTTGAAAATTTGAATTTAGAACTAGACTTTGCAGTGATGTTTTAGGTTTTGTGAAAAATGTAAAGGTTTATGAATTTTGATAAGGATCCTAATAGGTCCTAAGAGTGTGTGTAAGTGGTGTTTCAATGTGCAAGTCATGGTAAGAATAGTGTAATCCAAGAAACATGAATTTCTAACTACCACCCTATGTGGAGATGGCCTTGTAAAGTAATTATTTTGCATGTTTGGTGTAATAAGATGATGGAATTACATGTAGGTGAAAAATGAGAGTTGTATTAGGTTGATATGACTGGATAGGTTCAAAGGATATAGATATGGAGTGTATAAAACCTCAATAAATATAATATAAGCATAAAGAACCTGACCAAGAACTTTGTTCTACTATAGGTGTGATTTTAAGGTGTTGTTTGATCAATAAAGGAATATAAATGAACTTGTGTAGTATCTTCATGAAGTATTTAAGTTTTTATTATATGAATGGAGGATCCTAAAATCATTATCTATTAAAATATTATGTGATTATAATTTTTTATTAGTATACAAATTATTACATAAAATACACTTGAATAAGAAGTAGTTTTGCCAATGTATAGTCAAGAAGGATAAGTAAATTTGGTATGGTTGATGAGTGTTTGAGAAGGTTATTGAATTATGTGAATCATATAAATATTATAGGGTTCATATTTACTGAGTATAATCCATTTTAAGGCTTATAAATCCATATAAGTGTAATATTATCATAAAACATTCAAAATTAATCCTTTTTTACACCCATAATTCAATAAAATTCAAATTAGTCCATTTTATAAGCTTTCAACCTTACACGGGCTTGTGTAAACCAAACCTAAAGTTTCAAACTTGCAACTTGCATAAGTTTTGATTCCACTAATAAAAATTCTTGAAATTTTGGATTATCATGTGATTTGAATATATATATAATATTTTGGAGGTTTTAAGTTGATTTTATGTTTTACAGTATGATATCCAAGTCTGTGTCATTGGAATAGGCCTAAAGAGACCTAATTACTAGGGAGGTGTGTTGAGTTAGTAGGTCTCCCTTGAGATTATGTGTTCTAAAACTTTTTTTTAAGATAAAAATTGATAAAGGGTATCCAAAAGTGTCTTTAGTGTGTCTTTAAACTTGGTAAATTTTTCAAAGTTTTTATATTTTTTCAAAAAGAGGTCTACAAGGATCTAGGCTTCAAAGAAGAAAGAGTGGCTAGTTGAGAGTTAAATATTGGATAATTATTTATTTATATTATGTAAGGGATTTAAAATAAATTATAGGAGGATGTAAATTTAAGTCTTAGTATGGGTAAGTAACATTGGAACCATGCATGAAGATTTTAGGCCTATGAATCTATATGAGAATGAGAAAGCTTAAAATGGAAAGTAAAATTTTTAAATTGGTGTATGAGATGATGGCATTGGTGATAATGAGGGAAGAGTGTAGAGAGAGATTAATTATGATATGTATTCAAGAGAGAGGAGAATATGCATTCAAATAAGCTTATGATCCTAGTAAAGGTAAGGTTGATCTAGGGTAGAAAAAGACAAGCAAAGTACCTATTAAAGATAAGAAAATTAGAGATCAGAGAATTGATTAAAGAAAGATACCAGATATAGGTGTATGCATGAGTCAATTTTATGCATCCTCCTTCATCAAACCCTTTGTTTTAATCTCAGTGGTTCCATTATTGGTCATGACCCTGAAATAAATGTATCACCAAGCAGACTTATTAGTTGACTACCTTTTCTGAGCTTGAATATTATTGACTAGGATAAGTTGTGTGTGTGTGTGTGTGTGTGTGTGTGTGTGTGTGTGTGTGTGTGTGTGTGTGTGTGTGTGTGTGTGTGTGTGTGTGTGTGTGTGTGTGTGTGTGTGTGTGTGTGTGTGTGTGTGTGTGTGTGTGTGTGTGTGTTATAATTTCACTTGCATACATTCTAGTTAAATTGACATTAATCTAACCCTTGTAGATTTCTTTTTCTCTATAGACAACTAGATAGTCCATGTCGACCCAAATTAACACTCTATGTGCAGGTTTTCATACTTCATCAACACCTTATCTATCAATATCTCATAAATCCTATTTATATTTTAACATATATAATATAAACTAAAGGGGATTTTTTGGATCTCATAAATTAGATCATAACATTAATGATGATAATGTCTTTAAATTATCTATCACTACTTTAAGAAATTCACTTTAGTATAAAGTCTAAAATTTTTCTCCATAAATTTTAAATGAAGCATTTGATCAAGCCAAAAGGTAATATTTCCTTATGAAATAATTTAAGACAATTCATAGATCAACCAAGGAATCTTTCTAAATGTCAATTAACACAATTAAAATTACTACTCCTCAAATAAAATTAGTAGTCATAGTATATAATCAACTTGATTCCCACCTCCCATTAATGATCCCACAAATAAATTAGTTATTATCTCCATCTAAACCATTCACCTAAAATACTACCATACCTTCATGGTATGACCCTAATAAATTTTGTTGGTTTCATGTTGATGTGGGTCATTCTCATGAAACATGTCATGGGCTTGTTAAATTTAATATTTATTTTATGTTAGGAGACATATTTTACCATGATGATATGATCAAATTAAGTCATCATGATTAATTCAAAGCTTCCCAAAAAAACAAGTTATCAAAACCACATCTTCTAAACCTCAAAAAACTTCTTTTATCCCTAACATACAACATTTACATGACAATATTTGTATAATTGATGCTAATTATGATCATATTATACCAATTTTCAATATGTAAACATAGTGAAAGTTAATTATAGATGAAAACATGATCATAAAGACCTTGTCACTAAACCTAAAAAACCCTCCACCAAAGAACAATTACTCAAATATACTAAAACTACTACATCCACATCTTCTAAATCAAATGAGGAAATACTTCCAAAACTAGAACCCCAACCTAGTTTTCATATTCTTATTAAAAAAATTATACCTCATAAACCTCATGTTGGTTCCTCATTATTTAAATCACATTATAATTTCTTGTAAGAACATAATTCAATGCCTTGTAAAATTCCCCTTATGGAGTTAGTTTTTACTTCTCAATATCATCACAAATTATTTATGAAATAATTAAAAAATATTGAAGATCCACCATCAATCGATTTGGAAATCCAATCTAATGATGCTTTAATTAGATAAGTACATAAAATTGAAACCATTTCTACATCCTCTAAACCATCGATAGAATTTCTTGAAGAAGATATGATTACTGATGAAATCATTTTTTGAAATGATGATCCACCCATATTTATTATAATTGTGATCAATAATACTCTTATTCTAAAAGTATTAGTAGATGAAGGATTAGATATTAATGTTATATCTCTTTGGTTAATACCAAAAATATGATACACTAAATAAAATCTTAAACAAATGCATCTCATGTGTAGATGATTTTATAAAATAAATCAAAAACCACTTGGTTGTATTTTTCTCCCACTTATTATTAGACCTAGGATAATTATCACTAAGCTCATGGTTCTTTTTCTACCACTATCTTACAACATACTCCTTGGTCACCCATGGATGCATCATATATGTGACATTACCTCTTAAAGTAGTCAATGTATTAAATTCTTTCATAGCAACAAATGTTATAAAATTGAATTTGATACTTATCCATGGGGTATAAAATTATGAAATCCTAAATCTCAATATTTCATTGCAACCATTCCCCATATTAATAGTGCACCTTTCCCTCAATTTGTTAACCTGAATATTGAATTACATGTTCCTCTCACTAATTTCAGATGATGATGAACCCAATGAATTACAAAACACTTGTAATGCCACTAGATTACCTCATATTATGGAATGGCTTCCTCCTTATTTAATTCCATGTGATCACACCATTCCTCTAATTTATGATACTATTGAGACTCCCCCTCCATGCAATGCATATGAAACTTCTTACATAGAAGAAGACTTTACATGTGATGATTATGGAGCTTTAAAACTATTTCAAGATCCTTTAATTATGTCTCCTCAAAAATTTATCATTTTAGGTTTTTCAACTACTTACTATCCCATAGAAATAGATGCATGCAATATTTATCACAATTATGATGATAATTATATCATGGCCCAAGCCCAATAACAAGATTTAAATATTCAACATTATCAAAAGATATTACAAAAAATATGACTTTAACTACAATGTCCATGTAATTCATATATCATCTGATATTGAATCAAAACCTAAAAATTATGTACCTAACATCAATCCTCCATTATTATATACCCCATGGGTAATTGAATAAATCTTTATTTAATAATCTTCTAAACTTTCTAAATAAACTAATATAATACAACCTATTAGTCCTTATGATCACATCGATATTAATAAGGTTATATAACTCAATATGAATGAAACTTCAACTATTAAACAAAATAATACAAGTATTACCAATTTGGTTGAATCTACTCAACCAAATATCCCCAATATGGAATCTATAACCATTATTACACCAACAATTACCTTAGGCACCAAAGCCACTGATGTTAGACAAATACATTCTAAATATGATAAAAACAATAATAAATCATTGATCTAGAAATAGATTTCAAATACTATGGATATTTACCTATGCTTCCTAGTGATGAATATATTCTTGAGCTACTCTATGCTAGAGAACCTCAACTCCCACATTAACATCATAAAATTGGTAAATTTAATCAAATGGTTCCTTGTTTTAATAAGTTAATTACTATTATGGATCTTAAAACACATACTATTTCTTCCCTCCCTCCTACTCCATACCATTTCCAAGATGGATATGATATGCTCGTTGAGGAAACTATAAAAATAAGATATGATACAGCAACATGTCCTCAACCTATTACCATTTCTAAAGAACTCACTCATGAAGAACATGATAAATTTAGTTTTTTCTTTGATAAATATTGTGAGTCATTTATATTAGAGGTATAATCACTAAGAGGGGGATAAATTAGTGAGCCCAAATAATCTAAATTCAATTTTAATATTTATAAACATTTAATCATTTACCACAAGCATTTATGAAGAATACACATCATTCATATCAATGAGTAAGAGAGATAATGCAAGATCAATCACATAGTATATGACATACATGGGAAACCCTCTTGGGGGAGAAAACCCACTGAAACTTGTAATTGGGATATTATCCTATAATAACAAGAACTGATTTAGACTAGCTATAACTGATCAAGGAACTACAATCCCACAAGGTGATACAACACCTGTCTAGCTAAGCTACAACACTAACCAAACTTGTAGCAAGTTTCACCTTTGAAGGATGATGCAACCCCCTTAGATTTTGATATTCCATAAAAATATATATGAACACATCCACCTATGAAATGATGTCTTTAACACCTGATGATGGACATTTGCTTATCACTCTTCACCTTTGCTCATACTCAATCTACAAGAGCACTATTCTGCCAACAAAATTATGACCTATAATAATATATACAAATATACCTCAATATATTATTATATTCTAATCATACATAGGTCACTCTACCCCTCTTTCACTCTATAATTCACACACATAAGTCTCTATAAAATCACTCCCAAGTCTCCATACATGAGTCTAGAAACCAACACATTTAGTTTCACTATTTATAGAGAAAACATGATCATCACCATCTTGGTCAGCCATTAGGCATTCATTAACACCTAATGAAACTATATCACTAATAAATATCTCAATAAAATCTTCATAGGTCAGCCATCACATCTATGGGTCACCCTTAAGCAGAAAAACCTTTTAATAAGGTCCTTATAGCTTTTATAGGTCTCATAGAGACCTATTCACCCATTTAACACATAATCAAGAAAAAAAGAACATATGAACACTTAAAAATGTATATTTACACACTACATGACCCCTTAGTCCTCTTCAAATTCTTACAATCATCATTGCACTCTTCTGTGCAAGCTCAATCAACATTTTATACACACAATCACCATGAACGAACACATAGTCACCATCTTAAGATTTATTCATATACTTTACAAATGTTAAAACCTTCATAATGCACATATATTATCCTAATGGATCATACAACACTCCCCAATATCCAATTTAACATGAAACATTGAAACAACATCTACATGAACTCAATTAGTCTTCTTAGGTCACTTGCAAAATAAGTACAAACACATAGTAAAATTTAAACCTTAATATCTTTGACTATACTCAATTTTATATTTTAAAATTAGGTTAATTATATGTGAAGTATATTCCTCTTCATCTTTTTTTTTACACCATGAGAAAATTCTACCTGGATCAAAAGTTATAGCCAAAATATAGAGCACTGGTTTTTCCTTGGCAAATTTAAATATTCAAATGAAAACGGTCACAATTAAACTTTGAACACTATGGTTGAATCTCATATCCTCTTAGATTTAGATCAATATTACACCATATATATTCTATAAAATTTAATTCATAGGCTCCACTTCTCAAATTTTAAACCTCAGTCACTTTGACCTCATCTTGTTCACCCTTGTAATGTTGACTCAATACACACTGCCAATCTCTGTGAATCAACCAAGTCTTTGATTAACAACACTCACCATTAGATTTAGATCAGAAATCCCAAGAAAACTATACTTAAAACCATAATGTATATTTTTATAACTTATACCATTAACCATTGATGATTTATCCTCATCTCATTGATTCTTGAGTCCTTGGAATAAACATGCTTCATTGATCCTTTTGTAAGGAGTTCGATCTTTACCTTTGTTAACCAATGAACACTTTGACCTATTTGACCTAATACGAATCATATATCTTGATTTATGATTTCATAAAAGTCATTATATCTTCATTCTCTCCTTATGTTTATCTTCGTGCAAAATAGAGTAAGTATGGGGGCCATTGAAATATGCCTAGAAGGCCAACTAATTTACATAGTCATAACTTTTACCTCACTCACTTGCATTTTATCAAATTTGGACCATATGATATCCTCACATAGGATAATCCAACAATGTATTAAAATAATCATATAACCCTCACATGTGTGATATATAACAACATTAAAATTCTTTCTCAAAATATTTCATCACAGAGCCAACTATGCTTAGAACTTGCCTATGAGGGCAACTTTGCTCTTGCATAACTTTTGTCGCGCTTTGTTGATTGACCTAAAAATTAAATATAATAAAATAGGTATAAAAATTAACAAACCCATATGATCACCTTATCATAAAACTTCACACGTGTAAGATATTATACCATCAAAATGCTTACTTAGTTATTTCTTGCCTCATGCAAATTTGGTTAAGTATAGGAAAACTTTGTCAAATTGCCTGAGAGCCCAAATTTGCACTTGCATATATTTTGACAAACTTTAGTGCATAATATAAAATATATTTCATAATAACTAAGCACAGTACTAAACAAACATATGTGACCATTTCTTCCTGACTCATCCACACATGGAAATGGTGATGTCATCAAACTACCTACTCAAATTTTATGCTACTAGACCCAAAGTGTCTAGATGAAAAATATGGATAACCAAATGAATTTCACTTATGAACACAAGAACTTAAAGAATATAAAACATCTTATGGACGTTGTGCACATCATAAAATCACCATACTCATCCTTGAACATCTCTAACTATGTCAAAACTAAAGATCAACCAATCATACTTCAAGTATACTAAAACAAGCACATTGTACACTTTGTCATTGTCACTTAGATAATCAAAGCACTATATCCACTCACAAGGAGACCACCATGAAATCATTAAAAATTATCCAATAATCTCCCCCTTTGTCAATGATGTCAACAACTATCATATATCAATATACAACTCACCTTCCTTCTCTCTTTTCAAGCACTCTCACAATAAGAACTTCCCCCCCTTTGAAACAATGAAAAAGTGGGAAAATTTTAATCTCAAGGACATAAAAAATACCAAAAACAAGAGAGTACCATCTTATAAATATGATACAAACTCCCCTTTACCTTGATCCTACCTTTTCTTGCCTTGACAAACTTCCTCTTGCTCCATGCCAACACTCTCTTCAACCAAGCATTGTAGTCAATGAAGAAAGAACACACAAAAACACTAGAATATTATGGAACTTACCAATAATAATTTGAAATGGACTACCCCTAATAAATCTAATCAATTTCACCTTATAAGCATCTTTAGATCTCCACACACCATGAAGAATCACCACATAGGCTCGCTAGCCTCTTCTCTCAAGTCACCTCAAGGACCACCAATAGAAATTCATGCCACTCACCAAATAGTAATAATTTACTAAATAAACTTAAGAACTCACCTTAAAATTAACATACCTTGATATTTTGGAGAAACTAAGCAAAAAACACTCTTCTTCAAACTAGGCTTGTTTGGCCTCCTTATAGCCCTATCTAAAAATTGAAGAGCCCATAATTTTTAGTAGACACATCTTCAAGACCTAAAACTTCATATTTAGATCACTCTAATATGAACCCCAAAGCACACCATTTTGAATCACCAATCTCATCCTCTACAACATACTTCCTTCACAAACCTACTAGCTAATTAACCCCCCATATTGACAAAAATATGAATAACCTGAGAAACAAAAACCTTAAAATCTATGTGAATATTGATTTTACAACCCATTTTTCCCATTCAACCTATTAAGAATAATAAAACCTGAATTCACAAGGAAAACCACTTTTCTGGCATAGCCTAAAACCCTAGAATCTCAAAACAAATAGGGTCAACAAACTTCCTTTTGGTTAATACACATCTATAAAACTTCTTGCACACCTAGAGACACCCATCACACACTTCTAGACTTTAAATCGAGCCACCATACTTTTGATAACATAGACTTCTTATAACCCATTTTAGGCATGCTTGCCTTTAATCCAAAAATGGAGAAAACCAAGAGCACTCAAAAATATTTACTTGGGACAAACATATATTTAGAACATAAAAGCACCTAGAACACATCATGAAGAAGTGTAAAGACCTATCTAAGCACAAAAATATACTTGATATTATATCAAAATCATTACTCCATTTAGAAACACCCATTCTAATCTTACACAATAGTTCTTTCATAGATCTCTAGAATAAGCTCATGAACTTGTTTCTCACCCTTAACCAAAGACCTTCTCTAATTGGCATCATCATATTGATCACACAAACCTACTTATGCAAAATAAAAATGTCTCTTAAGAAGCTTTGGATCAATAATCCACATTTAATATTGAGGAGCAATCCATCTCTTTCTTTGGGATTTCTTGGCAGATACGTAGTTCTTTGGCACCTTCTGACATATCCCCTTTCTGACCTTCTTTCTTTGGTCCCCATTTATCACTTCTTCCTAAGTCCCAACCTTCATCTACTTTTGACACTTGGCATCATAATGCTCATCCAACTTGGAGAGACTTTCTTTTTGCTCAAGTGGAGTGTGAGCTCAACACATGGCGGACCTACACTCTTTGAAGTTTTTTTATTTTGATTCAAGCCTCCAAGTACTGATATTGGATAATGAAAAGAATGATGGGACCCACTAAATAATTTTTTAAATAATGGGTGATGTACTATTTGATACATGGCACCCTCATGCTCATTTTGAGTAGGGGAATGCCTAGATTTCTCTAGAAGAGCATGAGATCAACACACGGTACCCCCATGCTAAACCTTACCAAAGAAGGTCTTAGCCTCTCTGAAGAAGTGCCAGTTAGATACATGTTTCCTCCATGCTCACCCAAGAGTAGTATTGGTTTGATAGTTTGTAAAAGAGTGCCATTGGATGATGTTGTGGGTGCCATTTTTTGAGTAAAGATTTTGATTTTTGAGAGAACCAAATCCATTGAGTGAAAAAAGGTGGGATGTCTCTAGGAGCATACATGCAGCACCACCCCACTTCTCCCAATCATGGTGGTCATAATAGAATGATTCAATTGTGCCATTTTTGGGATCTAAAGGCCAACTGCACTTATGAGCCTAAGACTTCCTTTTAGTTACAATGGCACCATCATGGGTAGGAGAGGGAATCTCTAAGTGTCTCTTCTCTAAAAATTTTCTTAGCCTATTTATTCAGATCTCTTTCCTATTAAAAGGGACTATCAATCTTTTTTTTGCATTCTTATTTTTACAACCATTATAATAGACTAGGATAGTAGTAGCTAGCATTTTTATTATTCTATAACCTTAGTGTACCTCATAGATTTTAGTGAATGATTATATGTGCCCATTTTGGCATTCTATATTCTATTCCTTATCTATCAATGAAGAAGATGTGATGCTCTGTGTTAATTTAGGGTGGAAAATTATCTATGTCTACTATTTTTATTCTTCTACTTCTATAGTGTATATCTTTACTCACATTATAGATCTTAATTAATGCTATAGGATCCTTTATAGTCTATAGTGCTAAAGGTCTATGTTATTTTATGAAATTATTGATAAATTTTTAAAACCATTTCATGGATCACCTTAGACTAGATTTGATTTTCATGTTATTAGTTTCTTTTACTCTATCCCTTTTCACCCCCAAATTAGAACAAAGAGCCAGCTTCTAAATTCTTGAAGGTTGATCTATAGACTGCACTCAATCCCATGTCTATAAATCTTCCCATACAAGTTATTACACCTAAAGCAAGATTTTTAGGTATCAACAGTTTTATTTTATGGCATACTCATTAGGACCCTATCTACTAGTGTGATCAACTAGAAGCTTGAGTTTATGAGCTATAGGCCCATAACAAGATCACCAACTAAAAATAATCTAAATATACTAACTCTACCTTTGGGAGCTCCTACTTGCCAAAGATCCTCAAGATCTTTTGCTATGCAACAACAACAAAAATAACTAATGGCACATCTAGGCCCACCAAGGAACTTCATGTTGTGGGATAGTGGTATCTTGCTTATACCCTTGACACCCCTATCCATATGGGATCTAATCCATGCAAATTCTCTAAAGGCACTTCCTAAGTTTTTATGAGAATATTTGAAGGAAATGATCAAACACATCCAAGATGTAGCCAATGTGTGCACCATGTACTATATCAACACATAAAATGTAGCCTTAAGGATACTAATAGCCTCCTTCAAAGGTTGGACTCTTGATTGGTAATGATCTTTGGTAACCAACTCAATCAGGACTTGGGATGATCTAGGTAGAAAGTTATTTTAACATTTTAATGAGAAGGTATACCGATTATCCCTCCTACAATAGTTGATAACCATTAAGAGGGCCCCATAAGAGGCTAAGGTTTATTTTAATACTAGGTTTAAAAAGACCTAGTAAAGGATCCCATTAGTGAATCAACCACTTATGGACATGGTTATTATGTTTTATCTCAAAGCCTTTAATTCAAATATTATGGTCATGATCTAATCACTCAGAGGCTAGATGTTGCTAAATGCATATGACATCATAGTAAAGGTCGAGAACAACTTGATAGATGTAGGAAGACTCCCTCCTTGACCACTAATGTTGGTGTTGCTTGAGATATCTATACCTCTACAAGAAGAGATCTTAATCACCTTAGGAACCCCACCATCTTCCATGTATGTATACCCACCTAGTCAAGTGAGTACTTATGATGCATTGTCATTAGCAATTAAGATGAATGATGTGAAGATCAATCTAAGGAATTTCTCCAATGAGATAATTAATCTCAAGAGGTAGCATGATGCATCTCTAAGGCCTTCTTAAAACAACTATCAAGAAATAAGGCTACCTTACCAACAAAACTAATACCAAGAAAGGCAAAGACCAAATAACTAGGTTTTGAATCACCAAATGCTAAATCATTGAACACAACCCACCAATAAAATGGTTGTGGTCCCTAACCCCTTACACATAGTGTCACCAAGTATAAATAAAGAATTAGTGGCTAGATAAAATAACTTGGTTGATGATTCCAACTCATGGTGCTTTCCCTATAATGAACCCTATGGACCCTAAAATTATCCAAGGGGTAACTTACAATTGAAGATCATTGAGAAAAGGCAATAATGGAATGTATCAAACTTAGCCTATACATATCAACCCCTAAGATTTGAAAATGCCATGATGATGGCAAAAATGTAAGATATTTCCCTAGAGAAAGAGGAAGAAATAATATCAAAACATGTGCTTTTTTCCTAGATGCAAGGCAAAGATGTAATCTTTGTGAATGAAGTATGTATAGAGCCCTATAGGTACGATCAAACTAGTATACATGCTTAAATAAGATACTAGCTGAAATCCCCAAGGCTTCTATAAGGCCCAAGGTTACCTTAAAAAAATCTAGTGGCATAACCTCCACTTATGGTCTATCTTAAATAGAGTGAGGTAGTATAGATCAAGGTAAAAGAGCTTGAGGTCCTACCTCTAAAGTCATATAATGTGGTTAAATAGCTAAAGAAATCATCAGCTAATGTCTACCTTTGAGATGTCTTGTTTATCCCCAAATAAAAGACTCTATTAAATAAGGCCTTAGAGGAAAAGGAGAAGCCCACATAAGGAAGGCTAGTTGTAGAGCCTATAAAGGAAAAAGGGAAAGAAGTTAGCATGGTCACACGACCTCAAGTACCCTCCAATTTCATTGAAATTGAGGAAGGGGTTAATAAAATAAAACCCACCCTATTATACTTGACTTTGATTATGGGTAAGAGGTTACTACATAATTTCATGATCTACTTTAGTGCGACCAACATGGTAATGCCCAAACATATAGTTGAGGTGCTACAATTGAAATCCAAACCCTTAATTTAAGAGGTGATAGAGCTAGATGGGAAGAAGGTTTAAACCCTAAGGATCATTTGGGCCCTTCTCCTCACATTATATTCTTATATAAACATCATTGTGACTTAATATATTGTAGTAATAGACATCCCAACTATTTTTGAGTTATGCCTATCAAGAGATTTTACTACCAAAATTGGTGGTTACCTATCATTATACTAGTCTCACTTGATTCTAAAGACCAAGTATGGGTGAAAGTTGAAGGTGTTGTCTAAACCTTTTCATCTATAACATATAGTGGTTAAATTAATGGTAAACTTTGAAGCAATGCACATCTCCTTCTCAAATATGGGGATGCACTAGATTGAAATGCTCAAAAAAGAAGGGGTAGCTAACAATTGAATACTTAAAGAGGAAGCCCTGATTAATGAGTTCATTGAGAATGACCCATTTAAAAACTTTGACACCATTGGTATTGGAAATTATGTCATTCATGATGAAGACTAGGTCATCCCTGAGGTCAAAAAGAAAAAAAGAGAACAAAGTGAAGAACTTGAAGAAAAGTCTAAATTCTAGACTCTACATTTTGATGGTGAAAAATGCAAGACTAGTTCTAGAGCTAGCATCTGACTAAGGTCCCCTTTAGGAAAAGAAACCCTCTAGGCCTTTTGGTTTTAATTTTCCTATACAAATAACAAAGTTGAATACAAGGCCATAGTCTATGGCCTCAGCCTCTCCAATTGAATAGGTGCCAAGTAACTAAGGGTATTTAGTGATTCCAAATTACTAGTAAGATAAGTGAGAGGGGTAGTGGATATGAATAATGTATGCATGAGATCTTAATACCACCATATATGGGACTTAATTTAAGCTTTTGAAGACTTCAATATTTATAACATCTTAAGAACCATAAATGTAGAGGCTAATAAGATGGCAATAGTGGGCTCCTAATTTGACCTTATAACAAACTTATTCACAAATGAGTAAGTAGTGTGGGTAATCATCAGACCCATTATCCTAGACAATGACTAGAGCTAGGAAGTATTTGAAAATGATACTTAGAATATAATGTTTCTTCAACAATCTTGTGATTTTGTAGAGAAACTATAGCCAAAAATTGAGGAAGACTATGGAGACTAGATTATACAGTTAAAAATCAATAAGCTATCAAAGGGTCTCATCACCTTAGAGAATCTCTTTGATTTTGATGATGTAAATAAGGATAAACACAAGTTTATTATAGATAAAAGTGATTATTGTGAGCTTGACATTGGGGGTGTAAGAAAGATAAAGGTCAAAAAAGAGGTTCCTCAAAGAGAAAAGAAGTGGTTGGTATCCTTTTATAATGAATATGAAAGTCTCATCATATGGTCCTATAATGACATGAAAGGATATGAACAAAATGTCAATAAACACACTATATATCTAATAGAGGGAGCCAAGTTGGTCTAGAAAAAACAAAGGAAAATGAACCGAAAGATGGATTCCTTAATGGCCCAGGAGCTAAAGAAGCTGATTGACTCAAAAATAATATACCTAATCAAGCATTCAACTTGGGTTTATAATCTAGTTCCTATGTGAAAACAAAGTATAGAAATATGATTATGTGTGGATTTCTAAGATCTAAACAAGGCATCCTTGAAAGACCATTACCCTCTCCCTTCCATGGATCAAATCCTCCAAATGGTAGTGACAGTGGAGATGTTTTCATTATTAGATGATGGTTTCTCTAGGTATAACCAAGAATGGGTGAAAGAATATGATCAACATAAAACCACTTTCACCATGAAGTGGGGAACCTTCACATATGCAAAGATGCCTTTTGGCCTTTCTAATGCTAGGGCAACATTTTAGTGAGTGATGGATATGGCCTTCAATGGGATAATTAAGGAGATCATCCTCATCTATCTAGATGATCTCACTATATTTTCCAAGAAGAAAGAAGACCACTTCAACCACCTGGAAAAATATTTTAGAGGTGCCAAGAATTTGGGGAGTCTTTAAACCCTAAGAAGTGTGTTTTTGGAGTTCCCTAGGGGAAGCTGCTTAGATATGTGGTATCCAAAGATAAGATATCTATTGATATAGAGATGATAAAGGATATTAGAGACTTGTCTCTACTAGTAAATAATAAAGTTGTCCAATCCTTCCTCATAAAGATCAATTTCATCAATAGATTCATATCGAACTTTTCTAGATTGGTTAGACTAATCACCTTGATTCTAAAGAAATACTAGGTTTCCAAATGGACACTCAAAGGGAGAGTAGAATTTGAGGAGATCCAAAGTGAAATATCCACTACACCTATACTTGTTAACCCCAAAATTTTCAAAGATTTTATTACATATGTCTATAGGAGTGAGCATAGCCTCACAATTGTGCTGACTCAAAAGGAAGAGGAAGGAAGAGAGGAGTAACCAATCATGTTCTACTCTAGAATATTACATGGGTATGAAACCAAATAAAAATTCATAGAGAGACAATCCTTAACCATCATTAAGGGCCTTAAGAGGTTCAAGTACCTAGTGAAAGGAACAAGATAATGGTGTATGTAACATACTTCAATGTCTATGAGTACATCATGGAAGGAGAGATTATAGAAAAAGGTCTAATTGGATCACTAAGATCCTATAATATGATGTAAAAGTAAAGATAACAAAGATAATCAAATAAAGGGGAATCTATGAGTACTTTGATCAAAGTGTAGATGTCTCGATGAAGAATCAAGACACTTTTGAAGTAGTCCTAGTGAAGGAATTCAAAGTAGATGGGTCTTGGGTAATTGATAGAGTCCACTTAATGCAGATCGGTAGGTATCCTAATTACCTCCTTGTATGAAAAAGGCATTTTTCTAGGCTAAAAAGATCTAGCTACATGCTAGTCCAAGGGGTTCTATCGAAAATAAATTTTGACAAAGATCTCCTTCGATGTGTAGATAAGCCCCAAGTAGAGAAAATTCTTCAAGATATGTACTTAATTTCCTTAGTAGTCACTTCTTAGCTAAAACCACCATGATGAAGATCATGTGTAGAGGGTATTATTGGCAAACCATTTTTTTGGACTACCACCAAGTAGTCAAGAAGAGCCAAAACTCTTAATTCTTCATCAAGAAGAGGAAAAATTCAGCCATACCTCTCAATCTAATCATGACTAATGAGCCCTTTGCTCAATACGGCTTATACTTTATTAAGATGATCAACCCAATCTCTAGCTCAGGCCATAAATGGATATTGATGGCCACTAACTACTTCATCTGATGGATTGAAGTGACCCCATCAAGGGAGTCAATCGAGAATGTAATCCTTAGCTTCTTAGAAGAGCTCATCATGATGTTTGACCTACCTAAAATAGTCATCTCTGATAACATGAAGGCCTTCCTTAGATCCAAAATATTTGAATTTGTGATTCAGAATGGCATATTCCTAAATACTTCCTCTAATTATTACCCTTAAGGGAATAGGTTGGTAGCATCTACAAATAACAATATGATTAGATTTATCAAGAGGATAAGTGATGACAAGCAGAGGGAGTGGCACTTGCATGTAAGGATGGCCCTGTGGGCTTATTGCATCACTCTCAAATAGATCCTAAAGACTTCCCCATATGAAATTATGTATAGGAAGGAAGTGATGATGCCAATATCATCAAAAATCCTTGCATGATAGTTCTTAAAGTTGGTTGAAATTGAAGAAAATAGAGTGATAGAGGTTTGACTTACTGAATTGATTAAACTTTAAGAGACAAGAGAGAATATAAGAAATGAAAAGATCATCTGATAGTAAGTGGTCAAGTGATGGTTCTATAAAAAAAATTTGGACCCTAAATTTAAATTAGGAGAATTAGTTCTCAAATATGACCAATGAGCCACAAAACAAGGACAACATGTGAAGTTTAACTCCCTTTAGGGGGAACCATTTCACATTATCAACGATAGAGGAAGGAATGATTTTGAATTATAATACCAAGATGGAAATGCATTGGAGATCCCTATTAATGAAATCAATTTAAAACATTTCAACTAACTTTCCCATCTCCCCTTTATACATAATTAGTTATTTTCCCTTATGTTGTATGTTTTCCTTTTCTTTTTGTGTGTTTCCCTTTTTTTCTTTATTTTCCCATTTCATTTGTTTTTCCCTTTTTAAAAAATAAGTGTCATTGGAACACATGGTTGATCTGATCACCATGCATCCTACCCCCATCCTCCCAAATATTTGAAGCATTCTCTAAAATATGGTTATCTACCTGCCTTACCTACCATTAATGTTAGATGATCCATTATACATAACTCCCCACAATTATCTCCATAAATATCTTACTAATGGTTATTCAAGTGTGTGTGTCACTCTTTTAATTTATGAGGACACTCATTTTTTGAATTTTCATGATGTGCTCACCCAGAAGCAATAGTTCATAAATATCCCTTCTCTCCTTTTGATCTAAACTCTTGACACTTTATGATTTTAGAGAGATCATTACACAATTATGAGAAGATAAAATGAGATTTTTTAGTTCTAATGAGGTTTCAACCATCAATTCAATATTTTAGGCAAAGACATAGAAGGATCATTGGAGCGAATAGAGATATGGAGGCCTATAAATCCTCATCTAGGAATGGTAGACACTCCTCAAAGTAGATAGCTTATAGTTAAAGAAATGGTGGAGATCTTCCCCTCAAACATGCCATAAGAAAATCATTTGCTTCAACCCCTTCTCAAGTAAGGGAGAAGGTGCTGAATACCCAAATGGAAACCAAGGGAACATGTAAATATTGGGCTCTAGTAACTGACTTCATGGATGACATGTTCAACCTAGAGTTAGCCCAAAACCCTAAGAATTTGAGGGAGGAAACACATGCCTAAATGATGGATAGAGTTAGTTAAAAGGAGTATGGTTATTTTAGATGCAAGATATGGGACTATACTTTGGCATAATACATGGTGCCATATGTACACCCATGCCCAAATATTATCTCTCTGTATGTAGAGAGATATGATGCTAACACTAGAGTGATCATCAATAATGCCCATCTAAAGGTGAGGATTGGTGCATACCACATCAAGGAGATGATTTATCTTAGATATAGTGTAAAGGCCATTATCTATAGCATAGATATCCTCTATAATGTTTGGGATTCCTTAAGGAATGAAAAGGCACATTTCCTTAGATCTCTCCTCAAATAAGAGGTCATAGAGATGCCTCCTTTTCCCTTACCCCTTTGACCTTCCATACATAATAGTTGGACACCCTATCCATGCTGGATTTCATCTTGGGCATGGATACCAATAAAAATGTTGATGACTTCTAACTAGGTGTGTTATACCTTATGACTGTGGTTGAGAAGGGGAAGGAATTTGAGATGGACTTCATCAAAGCCATCACCTCTACCATGAGGATCAATCTAAAAAATTACTCATCAATAAGTACCTTTAAGGACCCATCATTCCTTATAAATTTAATGTTATATCAAAATGCCCAATTCTTTTCCAAGTACCTCTAGCTCAACACCTCAGATATAAAGGCTTTTCCCCACATAGTATCCCCTATCACTGTATGAAATCACATCCTATCAAATATCAAGGATTATTATGAGTTATTAGAGCATTTCATGGCTCCATTTCTTGTAGACCTCAACTATAAGGATATCACCTCCTAAATGACATATTGGCAATAAGCTTGGCTCACAGGTAGTAAAGTTACCATTGACTGGGTCTGGGGAGCTCACTTTTTATTCATTTAAGTATATAGATTTGATGGAGAACCCTTTCAGCTTCCTTGTAAACTCACTAACAAAAAACATTCTCTAGAGTTGGCTCACCAACTTGATACAGTGGACTCCATATATAGGGTAGGCAAGAAGAAAAAGGGGGTATATAATGTCCCTTTCTAAAGAGATGGAATCATAGTGAAAAAAATGCATCAAAGATGCCTCCTCATGGCCAAGATAGAAGATCTCAACCTTAATTTGATAACCAATTGATGTGACTATGATTTGATAGGATACATGTCCAACCTAAGGACCATAACCATCAATCATCATCCCTAACCTTACTTGGAAGAAAGGAAGTCACCTATAGAGGACATTGCTCAAATTCTATAAAACTGATTCAAATGTTAAAAGACATCCTTAAACCATGGGAGTCTTTTTATACCAAGGTCCAAAGTTATGACTCGATAAATAAATTATCAAAAAGGATGAAGGAACAACTTACCCAAATGGATTAGAGTGTAGAGAAGACAGTTGCCTTCACCAAATATAGGTTTAAAATCAACAAACTAGCTAAAATCTTGTATGAGGAAGATTAGGATGAGAAGTTTGAGAATATTTGGGATGAGTTTCACCTAGAAGAGGTTATCTCTAAAGAGGAATCCACTCCCAAAATTTTAGTGGGAGGAGATGATGAAGAAGAAGACACTCCCAGAGAGGAGATAAGGGATTCACCCCTAGGGAAGCAAGTAATAGAAGTTGAGGTTATGACCACCCAAGTACCTTCAACATGGCTATCTCTCATGTTTCCTTATCCTAGAGCCTCATAGAAATAGAAGGATCCCTCTAGGAACCTCGTGGCTAGCTCCTCCTAGCTCAAGCACACCAAGGCACCTATTTTTATCCCTCTTCCAACTCTTCCCCAAAAGAAGATCCACTTCATGAATCCTATTCTTTGCACCTCCACTTTCATCTTTATTACCACGTCCCCCTCTATATCCCTGATATTGGTTGTGGCATCACCTACTACCCAAACACATGTTTTGGCTCCCTTTGTTAATTCATCACCTACCCTAGTAGTCCCACTACAAGTTAAAACACCTTCTTTTTCTCATCCTGACACCACCTTGAATCCAATATTCTCTTCATCTACTCAACCTTCTGTAGGGGATGACCCCTTCTCTTCCACTATCCCCATTTCTTCTTGTATGCCTTTCTTCACTCCCTTGCCTTCATCATCCACCTCATCCTTACTCATGATGTAGTCCCCATTTTCCCTACCCTGAGGACTCCCACCTTTATCCCCTTTAACCCTTACCATTTATTTTCTTACTTTCATAGGAGCAACGCCCACTGCTTTATAGTAAAAATTAGCTATTTTGTTCACTCTTCCATAGGGAAACCCCTTTGTGGTATAAATCATTCAATAACTAGATAAATTTTAGTAGTAGGTGGATATATCAAGGGCAGCCCAAAATGCCCAAATTGAAAATAAAAGGGGAAAAACTAAGGCCAATTCCTAGGCACATGCAATCATTTTATGGCCCTATGCAATAATCTCTCATGGTTTCTCACTTGACCCCCAAGTGGTCAATCCCATTGAATAGATGTAGCTAGGGGACTACTCTATCCAAGATGTTAGCCTTAACCTCAGTCAAGCCTAACCCACTAACAAGGTTGAGCTCATGGAAGAAACATAGGAGTTTGTGACTATAAACTATGTTAAGGTATCTTGTTAGCTAGAGAAGACCAAGTTAAAGCTCTCAAAAGTGAAGGATATAGTCTACTACTTGAATGCTAAGGTCAAGGAAAAGAACACTGACCTCAATAAGGCATGACTTGACCTCAAGGGAAGAATCCCAAATAAAATATTCTAGATAGAAGCTAGCTTGTAATTAGCTATCAAGATCAAACTAGAAGAGAAGGAGAAGGAGTTGGATGAGATGCGTCAAAATCTCCATGATGCAACTAGGCAAATCAGCAATTGTAGCACTAGGTATAGTAGGACTCTTTAGTCAAGGACTAGGAGATTAAAAAGTTGAAAAATGACTTTGTTGCTCACCCACAAGCCACCATAATCCTTCCCATAGTATAACAGTTGAAAAAATCATACTGAGAATGAATTAAAGCCATGATAACAAACCTCAAGATAACATTAACCTTCATCACAAATGTACAAAAGTTATCCTTTTAGGTAAGCACATCTATTGCTTAGATGATTGATTTTATCTCTATAAAGGTCCTAAAGTCATAAATATCTGTCTAAAATCTCTATAGTGCTTCTCCCAAAGCATTAGCATTAGTAGGGGTGACCAACCAGAGATAGGTAGTGACGAATGTGAATAAGTTTTTAAGTTTTAATAAGGCAACAAACAAATGAGAGGCATTCCTTAATGCCTTATAACAAGTAATGCAATAAAGGTGGGGATGCATAGAATAATTTGTTTAGTTAGGACTCCCCTCCCCTTTCTTGGCTGATAAAAACATCCTCCTTAAGGAATAGATCAAGGTTATACTTAAGCAAAGGTAGAATGATTAGACTATCTTCATGGTTCTCAGTCAATTGCCCATCATCTCTAAGGTGGAGAAAATTTTGCATTTGCTTGCATAGTTGGAGTTTTAGATGTTGGTAGTGGTTAAAAGCTTGGGAAATATCTCCTTTAAGGATATAATTGATCTAGATAGAGCCTTCAAGGCTCTAAATAAGAAGACCCAATCAAAAGAGGAAGAGTGGACACCCTTGTAGGTGGTCCTTCAAAAGTTATAAGTTTTTGCACCTTCCTCTCCTTTACTTTTACAGTTTTATTTTGACTAGGCTAATAAGTAGATTTTCTGGGTTCTCCCACCTATAGGTGGATGCCCTATGAGTCGCTAGGAACTATGGATCAATAATCCACATTTGATATTAAGGATTATTCCATCTCTTTCTTTGTGCTCATTTGGTAGATATACAGTTCTTTATCACCTTCAAGTGGATCCCCTTTCTATGCCTTACTTCTTTGGGTCCCTTTTCTCAAATTTTCCTAAGTCTAGCCTTTGTCCACTTTCAACACTTGGTAGAAACTCATCTAACTATAGAAGACTTTCTTTTTTCTCAAGTGGAGTGTGAGCTTGACACTTGGTAGCCCCATAATCTTTGAATATTTTTTATTTTAAGTCAAGCCTCTAAGCAGTGCCATTAGCTGATGAAAAGAAGGATGAGGCCACTAAATGGTTTTTAAAAAAATGGTGACATGTTATTCAACACATGGCACTCTAATGCTCATTTTGAGTAGGAGAACACCTAGTTTTCTATAGAGGAGCATGATCTTGACACATGATACCCCCATGCTCAACCTTACAAAAAAGGTCCTAGCCTCTCTAAAGAAGCACCAGTCAAATGTGTGTCACCTCCATGCTTTCCCAAGTATAGTGTTGGTTTGACAATTTGTAAAGGAGTGCCATTGGATGATAGTATGGGCCCCCTTTTTTTAGCAAAGTTTTTTTTTTTTTGAGAGAACCAAAGCCATTAAGTACAACATAGGTAAGATGCCTCTAGGAACATAAATGTGGCACCACCTCACTTCTCCCAAGTATAGTCACAATGGAATGATGTAGTTATGACATATCTAAGATCTATAATCCAACTACACTCATGAGACTGAGACTTCCTTTCACTTATAATGATGCCATCATGGGTGGGAGATTGAATCTCTAGTTGTATCTTCTCTATAAATTTTCTTGGATTATTTATTCAAATCTCTTTCCTATTTAAAGGGATATCAATCATTTTATTTTTCACATTCTTATTTTTAAAACCATTATAATAGATTAGGATAGTAGTAACTAGCATTTTTCTTATTTTGCAACCTTAGCAGGTACACCTCACAAATGTCATTGAACGCTTTGTATGTGCTCATTGTGGCCTTTTGTATTTATTCCCCATATATCAATGAATAAGATGTGATGTTATATGTTAACTTAGGGTGGAAAATTATCTTTGTATATTATTTTTGTTCTTCTACTTCTATAGTGTAGATCTTTGCTCATGTTATAGATCTTAATTCATTCTTTAGTCTCCTTTATGGTCTATAGTGTTAAAGTTTTATGTTATTTTATACAAGGATTGATAAATGTTTCAAACTATTTAGTGTATAACCTTAGACTAGATATTATTTTCATGTTATTAGTTTCTTTTACTCTATCCCTTTTCACCCCCAATTTAGAATGAAGAGTTGGATTCTAAAATCCTAGAGGTTGCTCTATAAACTGCACTTAGTCCCACATATATAAAGCTTCCCATAGAATCTTTTGGACTTAAAGCAAGAGTTTTAGGTATCAATAGAAGCATATGTACAGACATCCTTAACACCACAATGCTCTACCATGGTGTGAAACATGAGTTACCCACAACTCCTTATATTCCTTCTCCTCCTTGGTCATCTGATACTTATATTTCTTCTTCTTCTTCTTTGGATTAAGAGAAATAACTTCCTCATCCACTACAACATTCTCCTTTTTTAATGATTGGATTGATAATACATGGAGATAACATAGATTCATAACATACCTTTTCATCTAAAGAATCTCCATTTCATATTGGAACCTCATCATTAGGCATAAACAATTGATATTCTTTGCATGATACATGCCCAACAATAGTAGGATGTTCACTTGGATCCATACATACCTCAAGACTAGCTTCAACCAGCACCTTGGTCTTCTCCTTGAGCTTGATCTCTTCATTCTCAGCATGATAAGATAATGAAACCTCTTGGCACTCTTAAAATTTTAAATCATTCTCCACCATAGAAAGTATATTACTTAGACCCACAGTCTCATCATGACTCACACTTTTCACCTTTGGCTTCCATGCATTAACATGCCTTCTTTCTTTCACTCTAGGAACCCGATTAAACCTATTCTAGATTGTAGACCTTTTCTTGTAAAACCTAGAAATTTGACCTCTATATTCATAACTATAGTACACCATACCTTTTACAAGAAAGGTATCTTACCTTACATTATTTGGATAAAAATTTGCAATATTTCCTATGTCATGACAATTAAAGCACTTAACTTTGTTCATACCTTTTGACTAATGACCCCCATCATAGTTCCATGCAAAATTATTTCTAACATGTCTCTTACATTGTCTATCCCTATGAACAAATTGATTACATGTGTAATAGTAACCATTAAATCTTGAACACCTAATCAAATTTAGTTATCTGATCTAATTTGCCTTCATTCTGGTAGCAACTTCAGTCCTTATCTAATGATTTGTATTCAAAGTATGATTATCCTTGTTATAGTAGTCTTCATCCTATCTTGAGTTACATTCTTTTGTTTTTCTTCACATCCAGACCAATTCTATCACTAGCATGTTTTTAACCATTCAAAATACTATCTAGATCACTTGAGCTCTTTTCAAATCTCACAAATGACTTCACCTTACTAGATGTCTTCTCTAACTTATATTTTAATGACTCATTTATAATTACATAACTTGAGCATTCATATTTTTTGGCTTTTAGACTTGTAGACAGAATTTTCAATTGAAAACTAAAATACTTGACCATATCTTCATGTTCCTTGGTATCTTCATTACATCTTGCTTCTTACACACTAAATCACTCCTCATAGTCCTTGAGTTTGGATTTCATCTTCTTATTGATCTTCTTCTCAATATTCAGTTATTTAAGAGAATTCATCAATATAGTCTCATAGTCCACCTAATCTTCATCATCATCTAAATCACACCACATAGACTCCTGATGTGAGAAACTTCCTTCCTTAGCCATGAATATAAATTCATCTTTATCAGGACCATCATTTCCATGATCATATTTTGAGTCACTAAATTCACTCTCATCTGATGAGCTGTAATATTCTTTGGTATAAAGACTCTTCTTGTTCTTGAAGGACCCCTTATTGTTATACTTTATGAATCCTTTATTCCTATATGTCTTCTTGTCTTCATCTTGGCCTTCACCATGATCTTCATCATCATTTTTCTCATGCTTATGAGGGAACTTATGAGAAAAATGTCCTATCTCTCCATAATTAAAACATTTGAAGGTTAATTTACCCTTATACTTCCTTAAGCCTATGTTTAATTTCCTAGTAATCAAAAAAATTAGTTCATCCTCATCAATTTCAGATATGTCATCTTATTTGGGTTTCTTATCTTGTAAATTCTTATTTTGCTTCATTTTTTGTCTTGAAATCTACTTCCTTCTTTAGTGGTATATCATCATTTACTCTCATCTCATATGCAATAAGTGTGTCATGCAATTGATCCATCTTCAACTGATTAAGATCATGACTTTATTCTATAGTAGATACTTTTGGATCAAACTTAAGGGATAGAACCCTTAATACATTTTGGAATACAAGAGCCTCTTCAAGATTTTCTCCTAGACCTCTAATGATGTTCACAATCTCATCAAATATCTACAAAAAGGTTGCCATAGAATCTTATTCCTTCATCTTGATACTTCAAATTACCTTATATGAATCTACAACCTAGCAATATTGACCTTTGAATCTCCTTCAAAAATGATTTGAATTTTTTCCCATATATCTTTAGCATATTTACAATATATTACCTTGCTGTATTTATTATTTGAAAGAAAACAAGTGATATCATTCATTGCCTTAGAATTATTCTCAAATAACTTCTTATCCATAGCACTAAATAAAGGAATAGTAGGAACAACATAACCATCCAAAATAGATTGCCATGCATCAAACCCTAAGGACATAATATATGTCTTCATCCTTGCACTACAAAAATAATAATTGAATCAACTGAACATTGGTGAATTCTTAGTAGATAAACCTCTTTGATGAATACCCATATTTTACCTTGGATCACCTTCAAGCTATTAATCTTTTACCAAAGGACCTACTATAATACTAATTATTAGAGGTACAATCACTAAGAGGGAGGGGTGTGAATTAGTGAGCCCAAATAATCCAACTTAAATTTCAATTTTTACAAACACTTAATCAGTTACCATAAGCATTTATGAAGCATACACATCATTCATATTAATGAATGAGAGAGACAATGCAAGATCAATCACATAACACATGATATACATGAGAATCCATCTTAGGGGAGAAAACCCACTATAACCTAAAATATAATAATAAGAACCAATTTATACTAGTTACAACTAGTCAAGGAACTACAATCCCTTTTAGTGAGACTATAATCCCATAAGGTGTTATAACACCTGTCTAGCTGAGATGCAACATAGACCAAAATTTTATCAAGTTTCACCTTGAAAGGAGACTACAACCCCATTACAAGTTAATATACCAAAATATAACCTATGACCACATACACATATTAACTAATGTCTTCAACACTTGATGATGGACCTCTAATTATCACTCTTCACCTTCGTTCACACACAATCTATAAGAGCACTATTCTACCAATAGAATTATGACCTACAGGTCATAAAAATAGTCCTCAATATATTATAATCTTAAAATCATCCATATGGAAATATACCCCTCCTCTCCATAATTCACACACACAATCCTCTCTCAAATCTCTCCTAAGTCTATCATACATGAGTCTAGAAACCAACACATTTAGTTTTACTATTTATAGAGCAAACATAACATCACCATCTTGGTCAGCCATTAGTCATGCCTTAAAAATTAAGGAATATACCTCACCAAGACACATATCAATACAATCTTTATAGGTTGGCCATCACATCTATGGGTCACCTTTAAGCAACTACACCTTTTAATAAGGCCCTTGTAGCTCGTATAGGTCTCATGGAGACCTATTCACCCATTTAGCACATCATCCAAAAAAAAAAACATAAGACCACTTAAAAATGTATATGTCTACACTAAATGACCCATTAATTCTCCTTAAATTCTTATAGTCATCATTTCACTCTTTTGTGTAAGCTCAATCATCATTATGTACACAGAGTCACCATGAACGAACACATAGTCACCATCTTAATCTTTGTTCATATAGTATATGAATGGTAAAACCTTAATAATTCACATAAATTATCCTCATAGAGTATATAACACTCCCCAATATCCAATTCACCATAAAACATCAAAACAAAATCTAAATGAGCTCAATTACTCTTCTTAGGTCAATTGTAAAATAAGTATGAACACATACTCAATTTTAAACCTAAATATATTTGAATATGATCACTTTAAAATATTAAAATTAGGTTAATTAGATGAATCATGGAGTCCTATTAATCTTTTATTTTTAAACCATGAGTTAATTCTATCTGGATCAAAAGTTATAGCCAAAATATAGAGCACTTATTTTTTCTTTGCAAATTCAAATGCAAACCATCACAGTTAAACTTCAAACACTATGTTCACATCTCCTGTCCTATAGAATTTAGATCAATATCACACCATATATCTTATATAAAATTTAAATTAATGAGTTTTAATTCTTATACATTAAACCTTAGTCACTTTGACCTCATCTCGTGCTCCCTTGTAATGTTAACTCAATATGCACTGTGGATTACTATGAATCAACTAGGTCTTTATATTAATAGTACTCATCATTAGATTTAGCTAAAAAATATTGAGATCATGAAAATTGGAAACCTTTTATTCATTTTTATCAATTATATCATTAACCATTGAGCACTTTTCATCATCTTGTTTCTTCTTGAGTCATTGGAACAAACATGCTCCGTTGATCCTTTTGTAAAGAACTCAATCTTTACCTTTGTTAAATAATGACCACTTTCATCTATTTAAATTGATGCACACCATAGATCTTAATTTTATTATTTCACATGATCCATTATATCTTCATTTGGTCTTAATATTTATCTTTGTGAAAAATAGACTAAGTATGGGGACCATCGAAATACACCTAGAAGGCCAACTTTGTACATACATAACTTTTGCCTCACTCACTCGCATGTTCTCAAATTTAGACCATATGATATCCTCATATAGGAGAATACAACCAAATATAAAATTAATAGTTTAATACTAAAATATGTTAGATATAATTACATTAAATGCATTCTCAAAATCTTCTATCACAGAGCCAACTATGCATAGAACTTGCTCGTGAGGTCAACTTTGCTCTTGCATAAATTTTGTTCTACTTTGGTGCTTCACCTAAAAATTAGTGAAAATAAACTAGGTACAAAAATTAACAAACAAATATGATCACCTTATCTTGAAATATACACATGTGTGATATATTATACCATCAAAATGCTTGGCTATTTATTGCCTCATGCAAATTTGGCTAAGTATGGGAAAACATTATCAAAATGCTTGGGAGCCCAAATTTGCACTTGAATATATTTTTTAGTGATTTAGTGAATTAAATTAAATTTATTGCTTAATAACTAGGCATAATACTAAGCAAACCCATGTGACCATTTCCTCCTGACTCATCCACATGTAGTAATGGTGACATCATCAAACTGCCTACTTAATTTTTTTGCCACTAGACCCAAAGTGTCTAGATGAAAACTATGGAAAACCAGATGAATTCCACTTATCACATAAGAACTCAAAGCATATAAAACATATTAATGATCTCATTCACATCCTCAAATAACCATACTCATCCCTAAACATCTCTAACCATACCAAAATTGAAGATCAACCAATCATACTTCAAGCATACTAGAACAAGCACATTGCACACTTTGTCATTGTCACTTAGATAATCAAAGAACTACATCCACTCATAATGGAACTGCCATGACATCATTTATAATTCTCCAATATTTTTCTTGGTCATATTAAGATATTTTGGTAATAGATCCTAGCATCATTATTCAGAACATCATCACATATCTGAATGATAAACCCGTTAGATAGAAGCTACAAAAATTCTCCCTTGAAATTTATACCTTATGTCACAAATAAATCATTAATATTTTGGATGCTAAATTAATTAAGCCATGGACTAATTTTAATAGGTATAAAACATTATTCTCATTTGTAAAAAATTCAAAATAGTTATTTTTATATGCATTGATTTTCATAATCTAAAAAAAGCATGTCCAAAAAACAACTTTCCCTTACCTTAAATAGATGTTATCATTGATTATATAATTGGGTATGAAATTTTATCACTTATGCATGGTTTCTCAGGCTATAACCAAATTCACATATCTCCTAAAGATCAACATAAAATAATATTTACTAAAAAATGGGGCACCTATTTCTATGTTAAAATGCCTTTCGGTCTCAAAAATGCTAGATCCACCTATCAACATGAAATGACCCATATTTTTTATGACCTTATTCATAAAATTGTTGAAAATTATGTGGATGACCTCATTTCTAGATTTAAAATTCATAAAACTCACCTTCAAAATCTAGTTATCTTTTTTTATTGACTCATTAAATATAAAGTCAAACTTAATCAATATAAATGTGTAGTCAAAGTTACACTGGTAAAATTTTAGGTTTTCTAATGTCCCTTTGAGGCATTGATGTCAATCCTACTAAATTAAATGTTATCATTATAGTCACTAGTATTTCACATAATAATATTTGTGCTAGTCTAGGTCTTAAGTCCCCTTTCTTATTCCATCTCTATTTCACCCATGTAATTACCCAATTAATATTTTACCCTCACCCCACGTAATTAGTTTTATTAATTAATTTTCACTTAAATAATTTATTTTAAATAATTACCTACAATGAAAATCTTACTAAATATATCAAATCATAATAAAATTAAATATTTTTAACCCCCTAACAACTCCCTTTCCATCCAAATCTGTTCAATAACTTAAAGCTTAGTTCAAACTTATGGTTGAACCATTTTAATAGCCTTTGATAAAATTAGGCAGGAATCAATACCAATCCCCATAATTGACATCAATTTTGTTGAATCGATGTCAATTTAACCATAGGCTTCCCTTGATCAAAGGACCATAATTTTGCATCAACCACAAGTGCTTCCCTATTGGAAAGCCACACTCCTACATCAGACCTTCATCATTCATCCAAAGGTCAAAAATTCACTCGTCAACCTTATAATTACTACAAATTGGAAATGATGTGAAAGTAAGTAAATTTACTTATTTTAAGAAAAATTCTATCTTTTACATTATATTTTATAGTCCTATTTATCTCCCTTATCATTCCTAAGCTATCTTGGATCCTGTCAAACCAATCCTTAGGCTTTTGTTTTTATATTTTTTTCCATACTACCAAAATCAATGTCCATTCCCAAAATTGGCATCAATCCTATAAGATCAACATCGATCTCTATATAAATCCTTTTCTATCTAAAATTTGAACCTATTTCTATTAAGCATCCTTGAATTAAACTTAATCACATGTTTCTTAAACTATGAGTTTCCCTTGTAGATAACATTGCCTGAAGTTATACATGATGTAATCACCATTCATGATTTGCTTATAATCTGACACCTTTCTTCTCTAATTAGTGTGAAATTTCCTATAAATTAGGAATTTATGTAATTTTATTCATCCCCATGATAGAGGCCATTACTGATCAATTAGAAGTAATACAAGTAGAAGAAGATTTAACTGAAGCTTATTGGAATGCTTATTTTGCTAAGCTCTATGGAATAGATGTAGACTAATCTAAATAATTTCAATTTATTATCTATATCATTACATACAATTTTTAATTTCATTTATTATATTTATCTACTTATGTGCTTATCAAGTGGGTTGACATCCTTTTTAGGAAGTGTATCACTTCTTGTGATTGGTCTAGTACCATGTAGCCCACTTACATATCTTATTAATCAATATTTTTTTATTTTTCTCTTATGTTTAGGTAGTCCTTCCTAGTTGAAAAGGATATCCCACATCATTAGATCAATGGTGTGTAATCTTTCCAATCATAGGTAAGCCTTAAAACCCTACATTTCAATTTATGTTTTTAGTGGTCTATTTTATAAAAGAATGAACAAAAACTACTTAAACATTTTGGCATGACTAGTGGGTCCCTTTTTGGGCCTCATTGTTTCTAATTATTTATTATAGTTTTGCTTTTTATTTAATTTAGTGAAAAGTTTAATTATTTTTTGTTAAAGTAATAAAATAAAAAAATAAAAAATGTAAAAAAAAAATAATTTGCTTTTTTTAAAAATAAATTATTATGTTTTAGTTTGCCTATTTAAGAATCACATCTAGTGTAATTAGGTGAATTAATTTACCATTTTAGTCACACTCTTTTACACATACTACCAAATCATGATAATTATAAAATTGTCAATCAAACAAATACCACCTAGGTAGACCCACTTAGATCTCATCACCAAGGAGAAAATTGACTTAGTGTTCTAGCTAAGTATAAATAATTGATTGGAAGTATAAAGGATAAATGATTGATATCCTTATTTCTACAAGGTCATGAAGTGAGGGGGTAGGCCCTAATACCAAACCATGTATTCCCACCAATTAAAAATTAGACCTCACTATACATTTGCATATATCAAGGATTATAGCTTTTAACAAACCCAAAACCAAAATTATTTTGCCACTTCTTAGGACCTTTGTTAACCCAACACCCTATAACATTAGAAAGTTTATTTATTAATAAAATTAAAAATAATTATGTTCAAATATCATGTGTGTTTTATCCTCACTAAAATAAGATAATTAAAATGAGTTATGTGCTTTTACATTTATATTTTGCTTTTATTATTTTTGTACTACATGGTTCTAACATGACAATAGTCATTGAAATAAATATAATATCTATAATCACCCACTTAAATGGAACATTTTACAAGCCCCCTAACTCTCTAGATTCCATCGGGGATGATATCCATCAATTTTACCCTTAGGTTGCTCTTGATTTTGTAAATATACTAGATAATAATCTAATTTCCCTAAAATATTACCTTATTGCATGATCCATATAAATCCTTATTTCCCCTCATGGCCAATCCTCCAAATTTTTCTATGGCATACCATGATAAACATATTAAGGGTACATAGTGGCTATGGTTTCCTCATCCATCAACCCACCACCACCAAAAGGTTCAAATACTAGTATGACACAACATTTAGATACCCAAATGCCATTAATGTCTAGTATCCCCACTAAAACCATTATTAAAACTCAAAACATTACTACATTGTAACTTATAACTAACCAAATACCTTCTCCCACACTTAAAAAATTAGTAATCTCCATCCTAACAACTCTCCCTCTAATCCAAACTTACATAACCTTGAATCCCTAACATACCACCCAACCTCCACCATCTACACAACAAACCCCCTTGAGTAAAACACTCCAACAACAAATCCCTTTAAATAACCAATACCAAATTCCATTTCAATCCCTTATGATTACTTATCTTAACCCATCCCAAAAATAAAGCTTACCCCTATTATTCCCATAATATGTGTTGCATCTCAATTGACTATCACCACTTTTATCATTTATCCCCTTTCACATCCACTCCTAACTCACTTCCTCCCTATAAACATTTACAAAAAAATGTTTTAGGAGGTATCCCTCAAAAAAATGACCATCTTAACATCATGCGCATCCTTTTGGATAGGATGGCAAAATTAGAAGCTTTTGCCTTTAGGAAAAATAACTTGCTTACATACAAAAAATATATAATGAACCTATTAACTCTACCATCCTAATTAGGACATATATATCATAGTGGGAATTTCCTAAGTTTATGAAGTTTCAAAATAAGGAAGACTCCTAAAAACATATTAGGGCATTTAGGCATGCATTTTACCTTATATCCCGAAGGTGTCCTCTTTTTGAGGACTTTCTCTATGTCACTTGTAGGGCCAGCTTTATATTAGTATAGTTATATCCCATAACACTCTATTATCCTTTAGGAAATTATCCCAAATTTGCTTATAACACTTTTTGATTAATATAGCAAGGAAAGTAAACATCACTGACATCTATGCCATTAGATAACTTGAAGATGAGTCCATTACAAACTTTGTTTCTAGGTGGTGATGCCTTATAAATTAATTAACATTTTCCCTTCCTCAAACTTAACTGATTGAGTTATTTTCAAGATCATGTGCAAAATATCTATCATCCACACTCCAATTTTAGTCACTCAAAGCCTTTGACAAATCCTTTACTATGGACTATAAGTTATAAATCGAATATTTAGAAGAGGGAAAGTTAAGTTATAAAATAAAAAGTTTAAACCTGACCCTTATAAAGGAAATAACAATCCTAATCCAAAATGCAAAACTAATGTTGTTATTATAAAGTTAGCTTCTCCATCCACAATGAACCAACCAAGTTCTTCCCAGACTCAATCATAAATAAAGTTAACATGTTTTTTATATGTAATAAGAAATGCAATAGATCTACAAATCAATCTTAGCTCGAAGAAGATAAATCCTACTTACACTTATGATTGGGGATACATTAGATAATTGGGGTCATGACCAATATGGATCCACTATACCTATCCAAGGAATCTCTTACCACAAATAATATCACTAAGGAGGGTTCTAAAGCCTCCAATCAAGAAAAACTATGTAGTAACCCTAACTAGGTCCTATGTTTTCATATTCACTATACTAATAACAAGTAAAGCAAAATACAATCTAGTTCTCACCAAATATTATGGCATAAAGTGGGGTTAGTAAACATAAAATTAAACATACATAATACAATCCTAATTAATCTATATATAGGTAAGACCCTAATTCATGGAGAGATTAATACATTAAAAATCCATTAACTCTTATTGTCTCTCTAAAAATGGAAAAATAGATGTGTTTATATAGGTGGATCTAACCCTAAACCCTTCCAAAATTTTAGGCCGATAAGGTTGACCCAGTTGACCTAGTATTGTGATTGACTAAAAAAATAAGGTCATGAACTAGGTCATCCAGGGGCCGACCTAGACCCTAATGAGTTTTATCAATAAAAATATAAGGTCGATGGGGTTGACTATGTAACATAAACTATCAAAAAGGATTTTAGTTTATGTAATGGATAATGAAGGAGGTAGATGACTAGAGGAGGGTGAAATATAAGATTCAAAACTTAGGAGAATGGTTAGATTGATAACAAGTGGTAGTAAGGGATAACAATCCTATGAAACACCAATGGTCTACCCACCCCTTTTCTAGTACATACTTTAAGGCATGCACTCAGAGAGATTGAGAATTGATAGGTTTCTATAAGATATAAAGCATCACTAATTGATAAATTTTGAAAATATTATGTGTATCTATATTCCCCACTCAAAGCACATCATAGGTCACTCATGTACAACATGGGATGATGCTACAAGAAAAGAACATAGTAACACACAATATTGAAGCTAAAAAAATTGAAGTATTTAAGTATTTTAAAACATAAAATAAATAAAAGTAAATGATTTAAATGGAAATAACAAAAAATTAAATGTATGCTTACCTTGATTTACATTTATTGTTAGATGGTTGTCTATTGTGTTTATATTTTTGATCATGGAGGGTATATAGACTACTTTTGACAAACCCAAGGATACAAAACTAAAGAGTAAAAAAAATAAACATAGGAAAGGTAAGATAATTGGTGCTATGTGGATGGGATGTACTTTAAAATTTGGCAAGATAGGGTGACAAGTGTTATGTTAAACCAAATGACCAAGTAAAAATTTAGAGTAAATCAGGTAACCAAAAATCCAAGGTTACTAAAGGCCAAAAAACTCAAACAAGTATTCTTAAGTAATAAGGGCAAACTCACCAAGTCAAACCAAGGATACATGTCAAAAAGGATGGTAATGAAACATAAATATAAATGCAATATCAATCTTTACTTAACAAAAGATGGGAAAGTAAAAAAATGGTAAAATAACATTGATAACTAAGCAGTAACAATCCTTACTCAATCATCAATGGAAAAATTACATGAAATTAGAAATAGACTAACATGTTCACAAAAAGGGTAATTATTGGTCCCATTTTTGCCTAAGTATGGACCTACACCAACTTAGCAGACATCTTAGTGTGAGTCAATCATTCAAGATGATTATTATTTTGATATATTTCTACCATCTAAAAGATTTGATGTACTCTTTGTGCTAGCTGGTAGGTGGATAACAAATTCTATAATTTTTTTGGCATATTAAAGGAGTGGAAGCACAAAAAAATAATAATATGAAGGGAAAAAATTTATGGAGTTGTCAAAATACTTGATAAAGTCTCTAGCTCAGTAACTGACATGCACAATTCTACCCTGGCAAAAGGTTCTCCTTTAGGCTATAAAATCAAGCTTGAACTAGTATGCAACAACATGACTTAGAAATAGAAAATATCTATAGAATTGGTTTCAAAAATATTAAATAGGCCACCATTAAACCTTAATACTATCATGGATATATTTAAGGCTCCACAATGTAGTGCCCAAGCTCACCTGTGAGCCTCTAGGACTTTAGTAGTTTAGATAATCTATTACTCTATTTTTCCCAAATAAACTATACTCTATATTTATAGCATTAAGTATATGAATAACGGTTGAAGTAATACATGGTGTTTCTAAGTTAATATATTTATCTTTGTGATTAAAATACACAATACATTCTATGAGTTTAGTGTGATAAATTCAATTTGAATGATGTTGTTTGCAATCTTTGATTCATGAAATTCATGGTGTCTCTAGAGTTTATGATGACATCATTATATTAGGTGGAAATAATTTTCAATGTATAAAAGGGCATGCACCTAAGATTTGACACCTATGCCAAAAGTATTAAACCAACATGAACCCTTAATTTAAGATATCCTATTAAACTCTCTAAGCTCCTGAAGGATGCTAAGCATGATGGAACATAATCTTACACCCAAAAGACTACAAAGTAACCCAATATAGACTTTCACCCATATGACCAAAAGTACTTACCTAAATAGGATTTTCACCTATATACCCTCATCCTAGCCTAGAAATGGCTTGTGTCAATGAACTTGTATATGTTATTATTACAAATAACTAAGTCCCTTGAAAAATGAGTTTCACCATGGCACAACTAGCTTAATGTAATCTCTAATTATTTCTCTACTAAACTTTAGGTTATCAAATAAGCCTCATGCCTTATATGAATTGATTCTAGTATAGTTGAGTGATAAATGTTGGGCATGATGGGTTTACACCATGTTTGCACCTAATAATAACATATATAAAACCAACTTGGAAAACTAGATAAGCACCTGATAGAGTAAATGAATTGAGACAACTAACCCCTTTATAAATCATTTTGGTTCTGTTTTCAAGACCCATGTTGAATTTTGTTACTATAATGGTACAAAATAATAATGATATGAATCTCTCTTGAGAGCATTGAGTACTAGCTAAAATAGGTGAAAGATAGCTTTGCATTAACTCATCCATATTATAAAGAATAAAATCCAAGGAAGTGGGTCTAGAACCACCTATATGATGATCTATATGAGGTCTTCTTCTATGAACTACTTGAGTATGTGTATAAATGGTTAGCTTCTTATGCAACCCATGAAGATGAAGCTAGGGCCAATGCCTTGATTAGATTAATGATCACTTAGAAACTCTTGAGAATATTGATCCCACTTGGACCAGAGCTATTGACAAATGGTGGAAAGGAATGATGAATAGTTACATGCTTGAGTTCACAGTATCAACATACTCCTACCTTGAAGAAGTAGAGTATCAATTCTTGCATGAACCTAGAGGCATTTTTTTGAGAGAATTTAGAATATAGATTAAAAATATGTCGGTAAAATATATATTTGAAACCATAATAATGGAAGGCTAAAGTCCTTTTGTGTATGAGTAGTGTAACAGGGAAGAAGGGGATGTGTAGGTGAATCACAATGGAAGGGGATGAGTAGATTAATACTTGAGAGATTAGAAGATAGAATTATAACAAGATAAGGCATAGATTGATGGAATATCTAGAATATAGAAGTGTTGAGAGAACCTATAGTGAGCAAGAAGGGTATGGGGAAATATCTCTTGAATAATAATAATGCTAAGAAGTGAGAAACATTGAAGCCATAGACTAAGTTCATCTATTGATAGGTATAAAATGTTCTTGGTTCCTATGGAATTTAACTATTAAATGTGTTAAAATCACCTACCCCCTTTAAACCTATGGCACAAGCTCATGTGCTCTATCCCCCTCAAGAAGAAATAAGAGTGATAACTAACCCTATTATCAATATTGACTTTGATCAGTTTATAGACTTAGATTACAATTTTGTGATTGAAAAAGTTGTTCCTTGTAAGGAGTTAAGTGAGGATACCTTAATACCTTTGGGTGATAACTCAAAAAAATATAATTTAATTGAAAGTATTATAGTTAAACAAATGTCAACTTTATAGACTAGGCAACAACCCACAAGAAGTGGCCTAGCAACACAAGTTAGTAGTACAGTGCCTTCATCATCTTTGATGTTAGTAGTCACCATAGGGCCAATGTCTAACCCATTAGTTGGAGTCTTGGGAGGGCCACTACCAATTTAAGCACTAAGGGGACAAGCACCTTAGATGATACTTCCCCCCCATATAAAATATATTATGAGATGTTAATGCACTTACCAAAATATTGTGGCATAGAAAATACCATTGAATATGTGTTAAAATTTAAGATTCAATAGCATGCTCAGGTTATAACCCAATCAAAGTTCAAGGAAATGTAATTTGTAACAACTCTGCTTAATCTTGATCATACCCAGTATAAGAAATTTGATCCTAACTAGGTCATTGTTGATTATGAAATTTTGAAGGAAGCATTCTTGAAGGAATTCAATATTCCTAAGTTTGAATAGCATTACATCATCATGAAATATGAAATTATCCAAGGGCTATTAGAGAGTGTGTGCCTATATGATGATAGGTTTAAAATTCTCCTTTTAAATATTCCCTATGACATCCACCCCTCCTAACATGAAAAATGGTTTATTAGAGGCTTACTAGTACCTTTTAGAAGAGTGTTGTCTATGAAGACATTCATGGACCACTGTGAAGCACCAAAATCCATGATCTAGGCCGAGATAGTCATGAGTGTTGGCATAGGAATCACCCCTTTCATGGAGGTGTATATTACATTTATGGATTCCCAACTATAGAAGTTAACTTCTAGTTTATCATAAGACACTCAAAGTGGATTATGGTACACCGACTGTGATATGGAAGGCCATAATAGAAACAATTTAACTTGAAGGAATGTGCACACATTATTTCTAAATTTTGAAGTTTTCCATGAGGGATATGATGTTTGTAATTATCTATTATTGCAACATTCTAGTTAGGCTAACACAACCCTCTATTGTAAGTTGTGTAATGCCTACACTCATTCCATAGCTAACTATCAAGTAATTGATGAGATGCATGAAAACATGGAAAGCAAACAACATATAACTATAACAACTAGAGGGAAGGAAAACCAAAGAAATGAGGGATATGGCTAATATAATTCCATCTATGGCATGCAAAAAGGCACTAGAGGGAAAGGTGGAGGATGTAGTGGAGGAAGATTCCCACTATGATCATGTTATAAGTGTGGCTTGATCAAGATCTATCAGTGTGAATGCCCAATATGTTCAACATGCAGTTATTGTTGAGGACCACATCCAATTGAGGAATTCCCTAAATTATGTAAAAAGTTGACCCAAGGTCAGCTTAGTATAGACAAAAGTGTAAGAATGATCAGGCATGATCCTAAAGTAGAAAAGTGGACTCCAAAGGTGCAACCAACCTACACAAATCTAATTAAAGTTTTTTTAACTACTCATAGTGGATTCACCACCCAAATACTAATTGCATTAGTATTAAAGTTATGCTTAGCATATAGGGAACCAAGTTTCACTGAGTGTATCACGTAACTAAAACTCAATGTTGTGCCTTATCTTGACCCTACATACCAGAAGGATATCTTACAACAAGCCATGGACATTATTTAAAACCTACAAGGAGAAATCCAACTGATAAAATATCTAGAGGCATAAGTTAATACCTCTCACAAGAAGTAAGATAACTAGGAGGCTAAGGTATAAGAGCTAACAGATATCTTGTGCCTCCTACTAATAGGAAGGATGTTACCCTATTGAAGAATATGCTTTTAGAACATACCAGGTAGGAGTTAGTTGAAATTACCATGACCCACATAGTTGAAATTATTGTGCCATGCATGAAAAAGGTATGAGAGGTTAGGCATACACACAATGCAAAGTATGATCAAGAGATCTTGGTGAATTCCACCATTGATGGATGATCTGCATGTGAAGTCTTCATGGACATAAGAATCAAGGTTAATATCTTAACAAGTAACATATGGGAGAAGATGGGTAGGCCAAACTTGAGGACTTCCCCTCATATGCTTTTCATGACCAAAAAATCTAGGACATAGCTACTTAGAATTCTAAAAGGTGTCATTGTAGATATTATGGGTATAGAGTTCCATGATAACTTCTAAGTGATTGAGCTGGATGAGAAAGATAAGTATCCAACACTTCTAAGTAGACCAAGGTGTTATACAAATAATTATAACATGTGCTTCAAGAAGCACTATATGACCTTTGAAAATGGCAAGGATACAATCATGATCCCTATCTTAAGTGACTAAGGACCCCCTTATGTAAACAATGTTAATTTTGAAGATAAAATTAAACATATCTACAACATCATGGGAAAGGCATAGAAACTATCAACCCCAATGACCAAGGAATGATTTCTCAGGATGATGGATAGTTAGCCTCAAACACTATCAATGTAGCTTATGATTGATAGGTAAAATTATCTTACAAAACCACTATTCAAAGTTGTTGCATAGTGAGTCCTAAGGCGAAAAAACCTATGAGGACTAGTTGGGCCCAGATCGATCATAATTTGGGAAGTGGGGTCCTTTGTAATAAAAAGAAGGGAAATAGGGTGTTTTACCTAAACAAAAGGAAAATTTTAGTTATCCCATGATATGAGGGGAATAATCTTATAGAATATTATGTCTATGATATAGATTCATTCATCCCAAAGGAGAAAGACAAAATGGGTGCATTGGTGTATACTTTAAGGAGCACTATCACTCATTGGTGGGTAGTGCAAAATCTTATCTTACCAACTTGTAAAGATGTAAAAGCAATAATATGCACCAAATTCTAAAAATTAATGAGGATTTGGACATCTCTACATACTCCAATGATTCTTACCCTATAGCATATGTACACTTATGCAAAAAAAATTGTATTGAGTGTGGTACAAATACCCTAAAGAACCTATGGGTGCATGCCTTATACTAGACCTTGAAGACATGGCCATGGGATTGGTATGTGGTCAATGAAATGCACCATGAAATATATAGTTGGGATATCTTGAAGGATAATTTTGTGCACACCTTCTCCTTTTCCTCACATAACTTGGAATTGATCGAGCCATTACAAGTCATTCGAAGGGTAGTGTTTGAGGACACTATAATCTTAGAGGAGTGCCTAAAATATATGTTTGAGGAAAAAGGATTAGTGCTCCTAAATTTATTTAAGGATTAAACACTCAATATTGACTTGAGTGATGAATATATGTATGACTAGAAAACATGAAATTGGATGTCCTTAATAGTAAAAAGGAAGATCATGTGCCAAGTGGATGATAGTGCCCTTGAAGAGGAAGACCCTAATAATCTTCACACCAAAACAACTCATGGGAGTATGAAAGTTGAGGACACACATTAAGAGAGAAATGAGATCTACCATGCACCACTCAAGACTACCTTAGTTGATATCAATGTAGAAGGAGAACCAAAGGTGGATACTCTAAGAGCAAATTAGTATGATGTGGAATTAATGAGAATTATAGATATCCTAAAGGAGTTTAAAGATTTATTTCCATGAAATTACCATGACATGAATGAAACCCACCCATCCCTTGGGAAAATGAGCATAAATTTGGTGGACAACACATGACCAATCAAGAAGTGCCCCTATAGAATGAACCCCAATCTCTATATAAAGGTCAAAAAATATATTGATGGTATGCTAGCCATATGAGTGATCTACCCATGTAAGGTCATAATGGTTAATCCCAATGGTGATTAGAATTAAAAAATGGGTGTATCCACATTTTCATGTATTACCAATTGTTAAATATTGCTTATGTCATTGACCCCTTATCTACTCCATTCACTAATGAAGTCTTGGATGGAGTCATATGCTGAAATATTTATACTCTCACTAATGGTTTATCTAGATACCATCAAGTCCAAATTGAAGAGGAGGATAAGCTTAAGAAAAAATTTAATATAGAATGGTCTTTTTTTTCCTATAACATGATGCCTTTTGGGCTCAAGAATGTGCCATCTATATCCTCCAGATTGGTCATCACTGCTTTCAAGGATTTTATTCATAAGCTCCTCCAAGTATACCATGATGATTGGACTATATATGGGCTCATACGAGATGATTATGATAACTTGTGCCTCATTTTTGAGAGGTTTTGATATCTATATATATCCTTAAACCTTAAGAAGTGCATTTTCATGACGCTTTTTGGCATATTGCTCAGGTATATCATATACAAAGTTGATCTACTTGTCAATCCTATAAATATTTCCATTATCATTTAGCTCTAGACTCCTTCCACACAAAGAGATTTTTGTGCCTTTCTTTGCCAATGTGGCTATGATATAAATTTTATAAGGAGATATGCAAGGATCACAACACTTCTAAAAGAGATGTTTCACAAGAATGACCAATTCTACTAAGGTGTAATGTAAGAGGATACCTTTAAAACTTTAAAGCTTAATTTGGCTAACATGCCTATTTTTTAGTTTCCTAACTAGATGACTCTATTACACATCCATGTTGATGCATCTAGCTCTATAATTTGCACCATTTTGATATATCTTGATGAAAGTAATATGGATCATCATATCTCCTTCACAAGCTACAAATTGACCCCCATAGAGCAAAATTACATAACTACTAAGTGTGAAGCACTAGATATGGTCTACACCCTCTAAAAATTAAGGTAATACTTATTAGTGACCCCATTCATCTTTTTCACTAATCATGAGGCACTTATGTACCTTGTGAATAAGCCCATTCTCTATGGGTGCATTTGTAGATGGATAGTTCTATTTCAAGGATTCTAGTTCTCAATTATGGTGAAACTTAGGAAGTATAGCTTGGGACCAGGCCATTTATCCTACACCAACTCTAGTGATGTAATAGTTCCTATTGAAGATGACATGCCAAATTCATAACTCTATATATTTTATCGCTTTCCCAAAGACTTGATAGAGATAACCACATTTGTAATGTCTAGGTTTTCACCCCAGACCATGACAACCAAAGAGAATAAGTAACTTGTCATTCATGTCACCCCTTTCATAGTATTAGTGGGGAGATATATAAATTAATTCGAGATGAAATCCTACACTAATGTGTTTTAGAACATGAAAGAGACTCCATTCTATGAAAGGCACATGAGGGGATTACAGGAGGCCATTATGCTAGAGATGCAATGGCATGCAAAGTGTTATAATTAGGTTTATGGTGGCCAAGCCTATTATAAGACTTAAAGGATTTTACTAAGGCATGTGATATATGTTAGTATATAGGGAAACCAAACCAATGGGATGAGATGCCTCTCATCCCCATTCTTGTCCAGGCACCATTCAAAAAATGGTCTATTGATTTCATTGGGATAATTATTCCTATAGTAAGGTGCATAGGTGCAAGGTATATTATGATAATAATTGACTATTTCACCAAGTAGGTCAAGGAAACACCTACTAAAAACTACACAACTACCATAGTCATAATTTTATTATGGGAGAACATCATAAGTCACTATGGGTGCCCACTCAGTTTAACTAGTGACATAAGAACACACTTTCTCAATGAAACTATGAAAATATTTCTATCTGAGTATATGTTGGTGTACCAAAAGACCACCCCATATCATCCCCAATAAAATGGAATAGCTAAGGCATTAAAAAAAATACTAATAATGTGCCTCACAAAAATATGTGACCTTGCTCATAATGAATGGAATGATCAAGTGTTAGTAGTATTATGGGCATACTACATAACCTATAAGAACCTGAATAAAGCTACACCATTCTAACTAGTGTTTGGTGCTGAGGAAATTCTATCAATGGATTTCTTGGTACCATATTTATGCATTTTGTGAATTGGTTTCTTAGATGACTAACCTTGATTAAGTGCAAGGTTAGAGGACTTAGAGAGGTTGGATGAGGTGCATGCCCAAGAAAGATTGAGCCAACAGATCAAAAAGACATGCCATAAGTTGTGGCATGATAGGCACCTTTAGCATAAAATACTAATTAAAGGAGCATTGGTATTACTCTATGACTCTAAATACCTAAGGCACCTCAGAAAGCTATATATAAGGTAGATGGGCCCATATGTCATCCACCATATATTGGAGATAGGCATATGTAAGTTGTGCATGTTGGTTGGTGAAATACTCCTTGGTCATTTCAATGATAACTGATTAAAGCCATATTAGAAATAGAATCGTGCTTTTTCCATAAGACACCAACTTATTGATCATGACTTGATTGTGTTCTGTTGACTAGAATAAAAGTTTGGTGTGAGCTAAATAGTTACTTATGATTGTTTTGTTTTATGTTGTTATGATGATTGAATGAATAAGTGGTTCTTTGAATCTCACCAGTGAAATACTCTAGCACTTACATGCATATTTACATCTAGTCAATTTGAGCATGGATGCTCTCTAAGTGCTTGAGGCTAGACACTTAAGTTATGGACACATGAAGTTTTCCAGACTCAAGAGATTGGTGAAAAGCTCAATATGTGCAAGATTTAGGATGTAGGGTGTTTTCAGGCTTGTAAGAGAATAATTATGACACTTTCAAGCATAATACCAATCAAGTGAGTCCATCAAGGATGCTTTCTCAACACCTAAGGCTAGACACCTAAGTTTCTAGGCATAAGGAGGTTGCCACACTTTGAAGATATAAGTACCATGTGATGAAAAGAGGCACAAAGGATGAAAGTGCATAACAATTAGAGTGAAGATGCACAATGGGATCATGTGTAAGAGATAAGAGGAGATTAAAACATTGGACGGTGAGTGCAAATGATTTGTATGGGGTAGGATAGTCCAAGGAAAAGAGATGAAATCACACAAAAATTGACCAAGACATGAAAACATTCTTAGAATTAAAGTGCAGCATAAAAAATATATGGAACCATGAATTTGAATCATGTGCATGTGAGGCATTACACCCAAGTTACCATAAGGAAGGCAAAGATCATGCCAAATGGAAAAAGTGTAGGGCATCCATCCAAAGTGAGGTGACTGGTGACTATTTGAACTACATGTCACTTCACCAAGAATATCATTAGAAGATCTATTGACCTGTTAGTGGAGGCATAAAGATCTACATTGAATGCATAGGTGACAATGGATTTTTCTAGATTTCATGGGATTTTGAAATTTCCAAGAACTCTAGATGTTGTTATGCCGTTAGTAACCTGAAATAAAGAAGGTAGCTAAAATTAAGGGTATAAAATAATGATAGGCCAATTGGCTTAGATTATAAACCTTGAGATAATATGTATCCAAAATGCAAAATAAAAAACTAGAGCCAAAGCAAACAACTTCTACCAGAGTGAAACCTTGAGCACCCAAAAATACCAAAAATGAATGATTAAATAGAGAAAGGCATTGTGTTTACTTAGAGATTGGCATAGAGAAGTGTGGGAAATGACTTGTAAAAGAACTAAGAAGTAGAAAACTAGAGTGACATCAAGGCCACCATTAATGGTAATTTAAGCTCAAGAGATAAAAACATAGTCATAGACCTTATGGTTGTGATAAGTGCCAACAAAAATTGAAGGCCTTAGCAAGCTAAACAAATTGTGCTTAATACTAGCCAATTTAGAATGGGAGAAAAGTGCATGAGTTCTAGCCTACCATAGGTGAAGGATTCCAAGAGGGCATGGATGATATAATAAAAGGATGTATTAAAAAATAAATCATAACCAATAGAGGTTAGCATCATCAAGGTTGATCTTGACGTGCTTGAAAAAATGTCCTATTAGGAGATGCAGTTCCCTAAGGAGGTCTGAGGGGAGAGCTAGGCATCCTTCACACATAATTTCCATCTCAAAAAATATAACCACCATACCTCAAGAAGTGTGTAAGAAATGACAAAAGACTAGATGGTAGACACAGGGGCTAAAATAAAATTAGGTGTGGAGTTATTCAATGTCTCCATCTAAGATAAAATTGTAACCACAAATGTAACTCAACTATATGAGTTGCCATGTTTCAAGAAGTTAGAGGATCTCTTACATTTTCTCCTTTTGTATGTCAATGGAGATCATATTTATTTTGTAGGGAGGTGCATGTGGATATCAACATGCCTAATAGGCATAGTTACCAGGTTCTTAGACTCCAATGTATACATCCACCAAATGATGGTAGATGATGTTGAAGTTAAAAGGGTTAGGAAACTCTTGGTGTACTATACAGTAGGTTTCACATTCATAATCAAAGATATCAAGGACTTTGAAATGAGGATAGTTACATGCCTTATTAGTTCAAAACTTTTCCCTGGTAGTTGATGGATAGATGTCACTAAGACCTACCTGTACATTGCCTATCACATGGTATAGGGGGTTAAGTTTACCATCTCAAAGTTATTTATAGAGGATATGGTGAAGAATTCACTTGAGTTTCATATAGTGTAAGAGACCTTCTGATGGGGGTCTATGTTAATTCTAATTGTAATGAAGGATATTAACATGCCTAATGTGGATGAAGACAACCTTTGGTTATTTTCAACACACTAAGACTCCCCAACACAAAATTATCAAAACTTCACCTACCCCCACCTCATTTTATCCCATAAGTACAAGAATAAAGTAATGTGGTGGTGCACCTACTATATTAAAGCATTTAGGGAATAATGGTGTATCCCATAGGATCCCCCAAAAAATATGTTTAGAAAGGTAACCTTCACCATTATGAAGCACTTCTATGTAGTAAAACTAGTGCTAATAGATGGTAATAGCTTAGGTTATCTCAAGATTCCTTATGCATTATCCATCAAATACTTTAGGTAGGTGATGAGAATGATCCCAAATGCACAACAACTAGACATCCCAGTGAAAACTATGGATTTAAAATGTAGTAGGTTGTGGGACCAATACATATGCCTAAGAGGGAAAGTGACTAAGGATTAGGAGTATAACTTGGATTGTACCAAAATCTATACCCTCCAAAAATAAGTGATTCTTGGGCACATATATATGTTTTATTATGAGATGAAGACAAAGGAAAAGGGCATAAGCACTGAGAAGGATGATGACCTCCCCATCTAGGTCAATGATGAAGGGAGGTTGACACTAGTAGTGATAAAGAAGTCTCCCCAAAATAAAAAGGGGGAGACACTTGAGAAGATGCAGGAGAACATCTGATTAAAGATTGCCTCTGATAATGAGGTCACTCCCTATACACTAAATAATAAGTGTGTGGCCCTTATGCCAAAGATTACTTTACCCAAGCCAAGGGAGAAGAAAATGAAGTCTAAGGGGCCAATTGCAATTACCATAATAACCTTGGCATAGATGCAGATGCAAGAGGCATGCCAAGAATTGGAAGTATAAAAGGTGCATGAAGAGATGGAAGAGGAAGAATGAGGGATGAAAGTTTACATCAATTAGGAAGAAGTAGTAGAAGAAGATCCAAACACCAAAGAAGATTAGGAAGCCTTCCAAGGCAGCACTATTTCCATGCTTAAAGAGGCAAAAAAATATGCCCAGTGCCTCATTCAAAGATCCCTCCACATATCCTACACTAACTAAGGAGGAAAAGAGAATATAGTATAATAAAATGAGCCTCAGTGATGAACATATAAAGATGGAGCTAAAGTTAAAAAAGAAAATGCCAGCCATAAAGGCATCTGGTATGACCCAAGAAGAGATTGATAAGGTTGAGGCCAAGGAAATAAGGGTTGAGGAAGATAAAACCATGGAAATAATAAATAAGAGGAAGGAATATAAAAATAATTCTAAAAAATGGAAATCCTAAGAGGAAAGGGATAGGAAAGATAAATAAGTGAAGAAAGTTGTTGCAAGTATGGAACCAAAGGAGGAATAAACAACAAAGGTACCTAGCACCCCTACCAGCATAGGAAAAAAACTACATCATAGGCATGACCAAGTAATAAAGGGGTGCCTAGAGATAAAGAAGGTGATGTTGGCACCTTAAAGGAACAAATAGAGAACATAAAGGAAACCCATCAGAAATAGGAGGGCAAAGCTAGCACTGAGGAGGAAGAAGAAATGGAACAAGGGGACAAGTTTGAGGAAGAACCCCTACTAGAGAAATAAGTAACCTTAGATGGAAGTGTTGAAGAGAGCACTAGTGTTGAGGAAGAGGAATAAGAATATATGGAGTTGAACATCACTAAAGAAGAGGGCACTAAGCCAAGCTTGATAGAAAAGGCTTAAAAGGGGTGGACCGATGAAGATTGTTATATGTTTGAATACATACCCCCAAAAGTTACCACAATAAGGATGTGCTAAAAAATTTCATTTACCTTTGATAGTTATATGGATGAGCCTCATTTTTAGGTTCCCCAAAAGGTTTTACTAGGCATAGATAGTTTGGAAGAAGGACATGATTTCCTTCTCATAAACCCCCACACAATGAACCCAGTCAATTCATCTAATGCACTCATCTAAATTGCCTCTAGTAGCATTTAAGAACATTATCAACAATATTAGGGATTAAAATTGGAATAAGATCATGCTATAAGTAGAAAAATAAATGAAGGCCATGAAATTCAAATTGCAACAACTAGTTGAATGCATAGAGGATGTTGAGCCATCCCTCTTAGATGGTTTTGACACTTCAAAATTCTTGGAGATTGACAAGGTGTGTGCAATAATAGAGAAAATGATCCCAAGGTTAAAGGTAGAGATAATTATATAAGAAGAGGAGGACCCATGCACCATAATAAATCAAGATCTAGCTACAAAAATTGAAGAGGTGGAAAACCTCTTCATGAAACTAGAAGAAGGTGAAGAAGTAACTAATACCATCTTCATGAACTTCTCCAACCAAGCATTGATCATCAATGTGTGCCTCAAGTATATAAAGGGGAGAAGGGAGAGATGATGGAAAATTCATACACTATTATCAAGGTTGAATGCACATAGATCATGGTAAAGGTTAACACCTTGAGTGCCAAAATCAAGAACTAGGAGCAAAACCTAGAAGAACTCTTTCACACCTTTCAAAAAAAGGTTGGTGATCAAGAAGAAATCTTAGATGGAGGAGTGATGAGGTAAAAGGAAAGGCTAGAGGCATTCATAAAATAATTATATAAAACTAATGTACTTGTGTTCAGTGCCACCTCAACAAAGATTGATAGTGCCATTGAAGAAATCAAGCTTGCCATCAAGGGCTTTGAGGACTTCAATGATGAATTAAAGGAGAATGCACTAGATTTTTATGTGCCTAGAGTGTTGAAAGATTATTCTAAAGATGTAATAAATTTTTTATATGAGGTATTTTTGGGCCCCTTTTTTCCTAAGTATGGACCCATGCCAACTTATCATACATCTCAACATAAGGTAGTTATTAAGGATGATTTCTATTTTAATATCTTTGCACCAGCTAGAAGATTCAACACACTCTTTGTGTTAACTATTAGGTGGCTAACAAATTCTATAATGTTTTTGGTAACTTCAAGGAATGGAAGCATGTGGACATCACAATAAAAGGGCATAAAGTAATGGAGACAATGGAATGATTAAAAAATCTCCTCTCGATAACTAGTGTGTGTATCTCCACCCTAGAAGAAGGTGTTACTTTAGGTTATAAAAGCAAGATTGAACCAATATGTAATGATGTAAATTGAAGATAGTGAAGCTCTATAGAATTAGTTCTAGAAATATCAAATAGATCACCATTAAACCTTAAGACTAGCATGGAGATCCTTAAGGCTCCACATTATAGTGCCTAAGCTCTACTATGAGCCTCTTGGCCTTTAGTAGTTTAGATAAGCTATTACTTTGTTTTTGATAGATGAACTATACTCTATATTTAGAACATTAAGTATATGAAGAATGGTTGATGTAATACATGGTGTTCTTGAGTTAATATCTTTAGTTTTGTGATTGAAATGCACAATGAATGCTATGAGTTTAGTGTGATAAATTCAATTTGAATGATGTTGTTTACAAGATTTGATTCACAACTTTTATGACATCTCTAGAGTTTAGAATGACATCATCATATTAAGTGGAAATACTCTTAAGTGTAGAAAAGGGCATATGCCTAAGCTTTTACACTTATGTCAGAAACACAAAACTATCATGAACCCTTAATTTAAGATATCCCATTAAACCCTCCAAGTTCCTACATGACACTGAGCATGATAGAACATAGGCTTGCACCCACAAGAATACAAATCAACCTGAGACAGAATTATACCCATATGACTAGAAGTAGCTACCTAAATAGGATTTATTCCTATAGACCCTCATCCTATCCTAAAAATGGCTTGTGATGACGAACTTGTAAATACCATTGTTTTAAATAACTAAGTCCCTTAAAGAATGAGTTGCTCTATGGCATGACTATCCTAATGTAGGCCCTGATTATTTCTCTACTACACTTTGAGTGAGTGCATAAATATTTTGTCTTATGTGAATTGATTTTGGTGTAGTTGAGTGATAAATGTTGAGTACCATGGGTTTATTCCATGTTTATTCCTAATTATAACAAGTCTAGAACCGACTTGGAGAATTATATAAGCACCTGATGAAGTAAATGAATTGAGATAACTAACCCCTATCCACAATAGTAACATAATAATGACAAATGGGAAAATAAATTAAGGCATATCTAGAAATGTAAAGCCATGGTGTAAATAAAACAATCCATAGTTGCTCAAGCATAATGTTTTGTTCTAAAGATAAATAAAACTGAAACAAAGTAGTACTAGCATGATTTTAAGATGTGAAAGAATATATGAGAAGGGAAAATAGATTGAGAATCATACCTTCTTGTCAAGGGGAGAAAATGAAATGGGTGGAGGGGAGAATGAAGGAAAAACTAAGGTATAGGAATTCTTTATCAAAGTCAAGACACTCAAATTATGTTTGTCAAAATAAGAGGACTATCGACCTTAAGGACTCTAAAGAACTTCTCTTATTCAGACAAGTCTTAGATCAATAAATGTAATAGGTAAATCATCCAATGAAGGCTATATGCATGAAAATTAAAATGGACCTACCTTCCCACAATGTATTCCTCATTACTTAATACCCTTTATAGATTAATTGATCTACTATTAAGATTGGGTACTTATATGAGAAAGTAGGTAGCATCATAGACTTTGTTAAATTCTCCTATTCTAATCTACTAGCTTATTGTACCCCAATGGGCCTTAGCTCCAGTGTGAGGCCAATTATGGAATTTGAGCGTTAATTAGAGATAGGATATGTGCTTTTAATCATGTCTTTTGGTGTGATTTTGAATTTTGAAATTGGTATGTTACCTTTTATATATCATTTCCTTTTATTTCAAATGATTTGGATTTTAGTTTTCTTGATAGGTTTTTTCTATTCCTCCTCCATATAGATTTAGAGAACCAAACATGGGTGATAAAAATGACTTTCATTTGAATACTTGGGACTTGGTTTCTAAGAGATAAAACTTAGAGAGCATGGTGTCTAAGAGTCTCATGAACTTAGGTGAAACAAAAGTGCTATCTTGACTTCAACCTTGTTTTATCCAATGTGGAGTCAAAATAAAGGAAATCAAGAGTGAAACATGAAACAATTTGAATTACTTCAAATCTCAAAAAAAGTGACAAAGGGTGAAAAAGGGATTCCATTATAGTAGAGTGTGATTCCTTATCATAGGAATGAGGAAAATGTAATAAAACATGTTAACATAATTTTTTGTGAAAACTTCATTTGTCAAAAGAAGCAAAAGCTAAAGCTGGGGAAAAAGATCCAAAACATGTAACCATTGTAAAACATAGTCTAGACAAAGAGTGAAAAGATGGTGATTTATGAGGAAGACTAGGTCATATCCATGGACTTACATTGTAACTCAAAATAGAGAAACCCTAGTGGCACACAAAAGCATGTGAAGTATAAATAAAGAATAAAAAGATGGTATTTGTGAGGAAGGCTAGGTCTTATCCATGGTCTTACACTGTAACTCACAAAAGAGAAACCCAAGGGGTGCCAAAAAGTGTAAGTTTTGAAAATGAGAAAAAAAGAGGATAAGAAATGAGAAATCATGAGGAAGTTTGGGTCCTATCTACGGTTTTACAATAAAAATCATGAAGAAAAAGGAAGTACTAAGGTTTATGAAAAGAGAGAACTTCTATATAGGGTGAGACCCATATAAGTATCCTAAAAAATTTGTTAGATAGATAGCATCTATAAAGTATGAAGAGAGGGTAAATATATATGCTAACATCTATATCAAGGATGAGCATGTGAGAGACCAGACTATGTGTCTTGGAAGGTTTCTTGAAGTTGAATTAGTTTGGTACCATTCCATGTAGAATAACACTAGGCATTGTAAGATGTCCTAATATGTAATTGGATGTAGGGATGGGCATTGAAAGATACCCCAAAGTATGAAATGATATGTGGGTGGGAATCATAAGATACCCCAAAGGATAGAGTAATGTGTGGATGGGCATTACAATATGCCTCAAAGGATAAAGTAATATGTGGATGGTCATCACAAAATGCCCTCAAAGTGGAAAAGAGGAAAAAATATAAGATTAAAAGAGTACCCCATATAGTGTCTAAATGGATTTAGGTTGTCCAAGAAGATTCTAATAAGGAATTTCATGATGCTTGGAGGAAGGAAAAGTATGCTAAGAAAGAAGAATGAGAGACAGAGAACTAAGTTATCCAAATAGATAACTAAGTCAACTAGATAGAGAACTAGGGAAACAATCTAATACAAGGTCAACTAGCTTGATAGAGTACTATTAAAAAGGGGTTGAGAAGAACACAGAGTTGACTAGGTCCACTGTGTACTATGAGATAGAAGGCAAAAGAGTACAAAGTTTACTAGGTCAAATGTGTGTTATTGTAAAGAAGGTAAAATATATAGATAAGAGACATAGTCATGCTGGTCAATTTTGTACTATTGGTAGGGAGAAAAATACAATTTATAAGAAACTATATCGATCAGAATGATAGTGTTCTAAAATAAGGTAAATTTTAGCAATATAAAAGAAGCAATAAATAAAAGTAAACACACAAACAATTGGATTCAGGCACACAACACAAAACCTTACACCAATGATGACCAATGTAAGTTTTCACAATACAACACATAATGATTAGAGAGCAATTATTCAACTAAAAATTAAGTGATAAAAAGTGATCATCTTGAGTGTTATTAGATTATTAAAAAGTGTTATAGGGAAGTTAGCTAAAAATAGGGAACTAAAAAGCAATCTATGAATGGTTTTAGGACATTTAAGTTGAAAGGGATATGTGTTGGAATTGGTACTATATTGGTATTAGGGCCTATCCCCTCATTTCACAATCCCATAATGATAAGGGTGTGGGGTGCTTTGACAATATATATTATTAAACACGTATTTATACTTGGCCAAAAAACCAAGTTGACTTCCCCCTTAATGATGAAATCCAAGTAGGTAGGCCTTGGTAAGATAAATTTTAAATGCATTTTGAATATTATGTGATTTGGTAGTTTATACAAAAAATAAAAATAGTGTAATTATATGGTAATTTGAGAAACCACCTATCTAGACTATGTGAGTTACTTTAGTCATGCCAAACAACTAAAAATGAAAGTGTGAACTAATTACTAGCAAATAGTTGTTAATTCCCAAGTTTAGAATAGTATAGAGTCAATTCAGATGATACTATATGCAAAAAGTACAAAATAGAGTCAATTGGGTTCCTATTATTCTACAAAATCAAGAGTCTTTAAGAACAAAGTTGAACAAGTTGACTCAATCTTTTACACAAAAGATAGGATACAAAATTGAGTCAACCAAGTTGACTTAGTTTGTTGTAGGGTTGTAGTTTCAAAGAATACTAACTTGTACAAAACTAAACTAACATGAAGTACTAAAATGACTTAGAGCAAAAGAGAGGAACCTTGGTCAGTTAGAAGATGATTAGGATTGCAAATTTTATGCTGAAGTGCCTTAAGTGTTGCTTTTAAATTCTACAAACTAAGTCAACTAGTTCGACCTAGTTCTATAAAACCCTATGTTTTTAAAAAGGATAAGATGACTAGGTTGACCTATTTTACCTAGTTTTTTAATATGAATGATTATAGAAAGACTAAGTTAACCTATTCAACCTAGTTTATTGATTTGGATGTTGGTAGAGAGATTAACTTGACCTGTTAGACCTAGTTTACTGATCTAGATGTTGGTAGAGAGAATAATATGATATATTTGATCTATTTAACTTAGTTTGTTGATTTAGAACTAAATAATAGTATTGTGTTGACATGTTTGATCTAGTAACCTATAGATGATGAAGACTTGTATAGAAATAACAAAGTCATTTTGATGTGATTATGTGTTAAACGTATGCATAGAAAGTTAGAATTGTACTAATTGGTTAGATATAGTATTTTAAATATATAAAAATAATAAGATGATATAAATTAAAGTGTGAAATAAAAATTTCAAGGGTTAGATTGACATTGGGTTTGCCAAAATGTATTTAATGGGAAATGTAGCAAATCTACAAATCAATCCTAGCTCAAAGAAGATAAATCCTACTTACACTTCTGATTGGGGATACATTAGATAATCATGGTCATGACTAATATGGATCCACTATAACTATCCAATGTATCTCTTACCATAAATAATATCACTAGGGAGGGTTCCAAAGCCTCCAGTCAAGTAAAACTATGTAGTAAACCTAACTAGGTCCTGTGTTTTCATATTCACTATAATAATAACAAGTAAAGTAAAATCTAATATAGTGCTCAAAAAATATTTTGGTACAAAGTGGGGTTAGTAAACATGCATAAGAGAATCCTAATTAATTAATTTATAGGTAAGATCCTAATGCATGGAGAGAGTAATACATTCAAAATCCATTACTTATGATACTTCTATCCACTAGATAGAGGTGGAAAGTTAGAGATATTAACTTTGAAGACAAACCCATCAAGACTCAATGTCTCCCTTTGCCAAAGGTGCTTTGAAATAGGTTTTTGTGGTTTTTAAGGATTACTAAAAAAGGCCAAAGCATTCAAGACTTATCTACGAGATAAGATTCTTCTCCACGTAGAAACCTTAAGCTAAGACTCCTCAAGTAGAATGGTAGAAGAGTAGATTGTAAAAAAGGAAAAATGAATAATTAACTCTTTTTATCTCTCTAATAATGGATAAATGGATGTGTTTATATATGCATATCTAACCCTAAATCATTCTAAAAGTTTAGGTTGACAAGGCTAACCTAATTGACCTAGTATCGTAATTGACAAAAATAAATTAGGTCATGGACTAGTTCAACCAGGTGACAACCTAGACCTTAATGAAATTTTTTGATAATAATACAAAGTTGATGGGGATAACTATGTAAATTAAACTATCAAAAAGGGTTTTAGGTTAGGGAAGGGATAATGAAGGTTGTAAATGAGTAGAGGAGGGTGAAAAATAAAAGGCAAAGTTTAAGGGAATGGTTTTAGGATATGGTTAGATTAATAACAAGTGGTACTAATGGACAACAATCTTATAAAGTGCCAATGGTCTACCCACCCCTTTCTCAGTGTACCCCTTAAGGTGTACACTCAGAGAGATTGAGATTCAATGAGTTCTTTCAAGATATTGTTAATAATTGATAAAGTTTGAAAATATTATGTGTATACAGTTTCTACCCAAGCAATACATGACTCTAGGGGATTTATATGCTACT
>JARHVA010000416.1:3437500-3465000 GCA_037957365.1 Torreya grandis
AAGTATGATCGCATGATCTAGAACCCATACTATCCTAATTACTACCTACATTAACCTTCAAGCTAAGATCTCAGATCAAATGTAGCTCTCCCTTAGGGAACATGCATAATCAATGCACACAGTAGTTACAAGAATGAACTTTCACCTAGGCCCTTCCTTGATCAAGATTATAAATCTACATGTGATGTATAATGTAGAGCTACACTATTGACTAATTTTTAATTATTTATTGTGCAAAAGTATCAAGTTCTAGATATAAAATGCCTTGTGAAGTCTTTTACATAGGAGACTCTTTATTTTGAATTTAGGATATTTATTTGCATTAGCCAACATAAAAAATGTAAATAGAACTTAAGGGAGGGGTTAAAAAGGGTTTAGGACCTCTTGAGTAAAGATAAATGATCATTTAGACTCAGAATGCAAAAGGATAAGAGCATTAAAATTAGGACACCTTAGGGTCTAACGCTATAGTCCAATCTCAGTGCTCCTATTCAATAGGCTTGAGACCCATGGGAACAAGATTGGTATAAGAAACACTACCTAGCTGAGGTGGAATGACTAATTAAAAGGTTTTGGGTGACTACTTTTGGATAAAAAGGTGACTCAAGCATGAAATAAGACCAAGATAAGTAAAATAAAATATATGGCTAAAGTGAACAAGGCCCATATTTTCCAATTGGAGTCTCCTATGAATAAAGACTATGACAAGACATGATATGTGTGGTTGCTTGACCAATTTAGGGTGTATACATTTTTCCCCCTTTTATTCTAGTGATGCAATAAAATGAAGTACTATAGTAAAAAAAGAATAAAATGCATACCTAAAATTACTTGTATGGATATAAATGTGTTGTAAGGGTCCAACTCACTTTCTAGCTAGGGAAGTGGATGGAGAGATGAATAGTGCCTAGAGAAATAAGGAATCCCTAAAATGGATGCCACATGTATTGAATCTAAATGTGGAATCCATGTAATCATGAAGAAGGAAGGTAATAATTTCCCCTATGTTGAATCTGATTGAATATGAGGAATGTTCAAAGGCCCAAAACCAATGTCTATCCTCTATCCCACACAAACTCATGTAATCTAGTTGTATGTATAAAATTTAAACTATATATAAAGAAAAATATAACATGCCCCCACTCTAAATAATTTTAAGTAGAACTGAGAAGTACTCGAAGGCCCAAAACTAATGTATGTCCTTTATCCTACACAAACTCATGTATTCTAGGTATGGGTAATGCAATGAACCAACCACTATAAATGATCATGCAACCTAACCTAGGTATAACTAGGTGTAATCTAAACTCTGGTCAATGTGTAAGAAGATAATGACATTTATTACCATTCCATTTGTATAATCTTGAGTGATGAAGAACATGAACATTTATGCCATGACCCCAAATTTGGTATGTGAGTGATGCATCTATATAATTTGGTAATTTTTATAACCACATGTGATGACATATCTTTCCATGCCTCATATGCAAAACTAGAGACCAAAAATATGCTCTACACTATTCCTATATTCTGCTATCTGATTCTATAACTGTGTCATGTTATATGAAGTTATATGTGTGAGAGTTTAGTAATGTACATGCCCCCAAATATGGTATCTGAGTCTATATCTATATCAAAGTCACTATGAATCCATATAATTTGAACCACTATATTTGAATAGTCTATGTACCTGTAAGCTAAAATCATTATGGATCTATATGATCTAAACCACTATATATGAATAGTTTGTGTATCTATAAATTGAAGGTATATCCCTCTAAATGTCCTAAGTAATGCTAAGTGACCCATGTAATCTGAATACTTATTCTTATAAGGGAGATTATTGTGACTCTATAGGATGTATATTGCATTTTAAATTTACCAGTTAGTGAATGGTGAGTAATGGTACAAGATGATATGGATATTGATGCCATTGATCATGCATCTTTATATTTTATTGGTGTACCCTAAGGTATACATAAAAGAGGGAGTGATAATGATGTACTATTATTAGTTATTATGCAGTCTAGTTTTTCACACTTGTATAAGTGGTTGGATTTTTATTAGCATCATTTATTGTTATGGATGGGAGTGGAATGTCTATTTCATGTAAGATGCACAAAATTGTATATAGTGTGGAGGTATATGGAACTATATTTTCATGGGAGAAGACTATGCTAGCCCACCTATACAAGGATATTTATAGGTTTACACAAGATTCATTTAGTGGTGGATCGAGTGCAATGATGTTATTGCATTATTGGGCTTATGAGAACATAGTATTTGTGAGACCAATTGGATTATCTAGGGAGAATTGGGTACCTCCACAACTATTTAAAGAGTAATGGATGAACACATTGGCCATTCAATCACCTAGGATAGATAATTATAGGTAGGTGATAGATAGATTAGTGGTAGGTAACATCATATGGAGGCCTTATAAAGTATTTCTTAGATGAGTAGAGGATGGAGTGTAGATGTGATATATGAGGGTCAAATGTTAGATACATGACCACTAAGTTAGAGTGTATGAACACTTTTAGTATGAGTGTGTGAATAGATAGTTTGGGGTACCACAAGATGTTCCCCCAGTAGCATGGGTTTGGGTGAGGAGTGCATGAACATCCATGAGGGTAGGAGATCATGCGAGACTTACTAAGGCTAAGCTTGTACCATTGCCTTTAGATGTGATGGATGTGGCCATAAGGATTCTAGATATGGATGATGTTGGATGCATAGAGGCATATATTGTGTGGTGGAATAGGTATTGATGGGCTCCACTATATCCTATTGAAGTAGAGGATGCACCAGTGTATGATGATCCTGAGTTAATCCAGATGATTGGAGGTAAGTAGTGATTATATTTGAATTGTGTACAAATTTATGACTTTAGTTTGATTTCAAACTATATAGCTAATGTAGTGTCATAATTTTTGTGTAGGTGGAGTGGGAGGTGCTCAAGATGAATCATAGGTTGGGGTAAGGAGTGGAGATGATGATTATTAGGAGATCAACACTGAGTTAACACTTTGAGAGCTCACATGCCATGTACTTAATGATTTAGTATAGGAGGGATTGATAGAGTGAGTGATGGTCATAGTCAGTATTCATGTTCATTTTTTTGACAAGGTTGCTATAGTAATAACTACATATGCTAGGGTAGTAGTAAAGAGGGATGAGCTAAAATCTAAGTTGGATAGGCATAAGATACCTCCACCTAGTTTTGGTTCTATTAGTATGAGGATCATAGATGAGTATACAGACCTTCAAAGGTGATATGCAGACTTGCATGAGGAGCATGGTCAGCTACTGGAGTGAGAGAGTTGTTGAAAGAGGCATGCGGTAGCTCAAGGAGGTATGGGGCCATCAAGTGATAGGGTAGATTATGGGACTAGTACTTGTGGGGAAAGTGAGACTGAGGGCCTAATACCCATTCATGATTGATTATACTTGATACTGGTGTATATATTTTGAAAACTCATTATATATATATATATATATATATATATATATATATGGATACTAGTTTGATTTTGACTCATGCGTATTATGTTATAGAGTTTGGAGTATATTGGTATATTTATTGCAAATGGTTGATTATAAATAGTTTATTTGGAATTGATGTTAAGGTTGATAGGTTTTGGTAAAATGGTATTTGGGATGTGATTTGATTTTTTTATAGGTGTGATGCTTTTTTAATTTTTGAATCATATGTGAATAAAAACATTTATTGTTTTGTAATTTGTAAATTGATTTGGTAAAGTGAGTTAGTTTTAGATTGGTAAAATAGGATATTGGTAAGATCAAGATTTTGATAATTTATTTTGGCTAAAGATGGTTATTTGAAAATAGGAAGGTTAGTTGTTAGTAGAAGGGGATGTAAGATATCACTTTGTGTGTATCACTTTGTGCTCAATTCCCTGAGAGTGGCTCAAGAATACAAATGCTAGCCCTTTGGCTCCATTATTTCCCATTAAGTGAAGCTATGAAATAATACCAATATGAATATGTGTCATATCACACTATGTTACATCACTATCTAAACCTTGATGGGAAACTGAACAAGTGTTCATACTGCTCATGTTGTGTAGGAACATACCCTGAATCTGATACTATCTGTGGTGCACTAATTATATTTGTACATGGAGAATTTGTAAGATGAAACATAAATGGATGTGTAATTGAAAATATGTGTTGTGTAGGAGGCTCATTTATCTATAATCATATTTCATTTCTACATGAAATAACACCCTATGGCCTCTACTATGATGCATATGAATGATTAATAGATTGAGATGAAACTATAACCTATGATGGGGGCTTGTCTAATCTCAATCATGGTGGATTTCTATGTGAAATAGGTCCTTTAAAACTTGGCTATAGTGAGTATCTATTTATAGTAGTACTCTACAATGTGGGTTCATCTAATCCTAACCATAATAGGTTGCTATGTGAGATAGGACCCTACAAACTTGACTATAGTGAATATCTATCTAGAGTAGTAATCTATGATGTGGGTTCATCTAATCTAAACCATAGCAAGTTGCTATGTGAGATAGGACCATAAAAACTTAGTTATATTGAATATCTATCTAGAGTGGTACCTTATTATAGTACCTATTACTGTGTTAGATATGTATATGGAATTACACTATGTACTCCTCATACTACACTATTATATGTAGGTTGCTCTCACTATATTGGTCTCCAAATTATCTGAGTAGGTGGGATAGGAGATATCCTATGAGGCTCTATACTATAAATCACATTACACTCATGATGAGTAACCAATGATTCCTATGGAAGAATGTCTTGGGATGACTCAATCATGGAGGAAGGAGGTCTATGGTTCCATGATGGAGGAGATCTTGGTTCCCCTTGTGTGAATGTTTTAGATTATGGTAAAATCAGGTTTTGAAGGGGCCCCGAAACCCTTTACAAATCAAAGAAAAGAATAAAGCAATAAAAACCGCCCAGACAGGCAAACCCACTGAACAACAGTGAAAAAACCAGGTTTTTCCTGGACCTGAAACCACCCTTGTGTGAATGTTATGATGCCATTATCAACACATATATTAATGCAATCTTTGATTCCATAAAAATCATTATATCTATGTCCATGGATATGATGATAGTTACAAAAGGGTTGACATGGTTATGTATGTAATAGATGTGGATCTTGTCGATGAGTAGAAGGCAATATGATTAACCTCCTATCTAGTAGTGTTGATAATATGACATATGAAATATCAAGCTTTGAATCAAACTAAGTGGTGCCCTACTGTTGTTCTCTATAGTGCATATTATAGGTGGTGATCTAAAAACTAGCTCTTTATTCTTAACTGGTTACTTTTCCAGTTATGGTCTCCTATCTTGTTTTGGACATGGTGGATGTTGAGTGTTAGAAGTTATAAATGGAGGTAATGTTTTGAATTACAACGTAAGCTAATCAGCTAGATCTAACTCAATCAATCCCAATTTCTTCTCCAAGGCTAGAAATGTATAACATAAGTTCTTAAAAGAGGACTCTATCTGATATAATATGTACTTTAGAAGGGGTTGGTGAAGCCCCTTAATAAAGATATGCTTAATCTCTAAATCTATTGGTTTATAGATCAATATTAACATGTGAGTATTGAATCATAAGATATAATCACTAACTAGCTCTGAAGTATTCTAATGCAATGTGGCAAGCTTCTCATGTGTAACATGAGGGCCCATGTTTTCTATGTAATATCTAAGAAATTCCTCCTCTAAATCATCATATAAATACAAGGAACCGATATGAAGTAGATGAAAGAACCAATTTTGTGCATTACCCAGTAGTGTCTACTGGAACAACTTAAGTAGAATCAAAAGACTCACATGAGATGGAAATTTATTCCAAAAGGCTTGAAGGTGTATGAATGGATCTCTAATTCCATCAAATTAAGGAAATGATGGTATCTAGAAATGCTTAGGTAATGAAGCTTTGATAAATGTCTTTAGAAGAGGGTTATCATGTAAGTCATTATCATTCATCCAAGACTTATAAGCCTTGTTTTCCAAAGTAAGGAGATATACCTGGTGTTGTAATTCACCAACTACATGCATCAAATAAATAATCTCCTAGGATGGTATATTATAATTTTTAATTGGTTCATTTAATCATTGAATTTGATCATTTATTTTAGCCATGGGAATGCTACATTTAGAAATTGGATCATAGAGAGGGGGTGTGCTCACTTTAACCTTTGGAGGAATGGTAACTTGGACCTTAATAGAGGTATGTGGGCTACATTCTCTTTGAGTGAAGATTGAGATATAGGTGTTACTATAGTAGGGGGTGGTTTGGGATATTTATTGGTATCTTTATTATTTAGTGAATCACATTCTAATTGAGTAGAGGATGTGATGTTATCATTAACATTTTCATTATTTTAAATAGAATCATGTAAAGAAGTATAAGTAACATTTTTTAATGCATTATGTTTGAGAGGAGTGAAAGAAGACTTAGAAGCATAAGATACATTTTCTTCTTCACTATGTGCAAAATAATCATCATTATTCCATGCATTATCATAATCAGAGTTTTGTTCATATTCATTCTCATTTTCATATTCATTTTCATATTCATTTTCATGTTCAATATCATACTCATTATCACTTCCATCATCACTTGGGAGAGGGGTAAGAGAAGATGGAAATAAATTGTCATGTGAAATTGGAATATTATGTGCATCTATGTTATCCTTGACTGAAGTGCATGCATTATTTTCATTTGAAATATGAGAAGTAAGAGTAAGAGAGTTATCATTTAAACATTATTTTGCCATTTTTTGAGATGAAAAAGTAGATTTAAGAACATGAGATGTAGCACTTGAACTATGCATTGGTAATTTGATTCTATTATTTTTATATTAGTGTAATTTGAATATAGAAGTAGCAAAATAGAGAGATAGACTAGGTTTAAGTGAAGAAAGTTATCACCAATGAGATTTTCACTTATAAATGCATGACTAATTTATTCATTTGGTGCATTGTGCATAGGAGAATGAGGTGAAAATTACCTTTCCCATTTATCAAAATTATTTTCTTTGGAAGAGGGAAAAAAAGAGATAGGTTTGAGAGAAGAAGATTCATCTACTTTTTCTTCACTACCACTTTCATATATATCTTCATATTCCTCATTTAAACAATATTAATTATCTTCATTGTAAATTAAATCATTTTCCACATTTTTAGCTAATGTGCAATTTTGCAAATCTGTCCATTCATTGTCATAATTATGAGAAAAAATTAGAAATTGCTCTATGGGATGAAAGGGAAGAAGTGCCTTAGTGGCCATTTTATTTCTTTCACCAAATATTATATGTAAAATTAATATTAAGAAAATAAATTCAAGAATATTTAATAACATAGAGATTTTGAAAATATTTTTGATACTCCAAACAATTTGCAAAAAATTCAATATTTTTATCTAAAAATTGTAAGGCTTGGGGTTTGAGGACATAGTTTGGAAATCTAGGGATTTGGGTTGGGATTTTAGAATTTTTGAAAATTATTACAATAATTTAAATTATAAAATAAATTTGAATAAAATAAATGCACAAATATTTAAACAAAAGTCAAAAATTTGAAATTAAATTTTTGAAAGAATAACTACTAACATAGAGATTTTGAAAATATTTTTGATACCCCAAACAATTTGCAAAAATTCCAAAATTTTTATCTAAAAATTGTAAGGAAGGTTTGGGGTTTGAGGACCTAGTTTAGAAATCTAAGGTTTTGGGTTGGGGTTTTAGAATTTTTGAAAACTTATTGCAATAATTTAAATTCTAAAATAATTTTGAATAAAATAATTACTCAAAAAATTATACAAAAATAAAAAATTTAAAATTAATTTTTTCACAAAAATATGAAGTAAAACCCTAAGGATGCCTAGGGTTTTAGATTTGTTCAAAGCAAGTTAGGTTCACCAAATGTTTAATTATTTTTGGAAAACTAGGGTTTAGTTCCTAAAAAATAAAGGGTCTATATTAAGGGATAAAATCTAATCAAATACAATAAAATAAAGATTTATATCAATTTTATTAAATTAATTACATAAGGAAAAAAGTAACTTATCTAGAAAAGTAGACTAAGATGACTATTTCAAAGCCTAAAAACTATTATGTAAGATTGGGAAGATAACAGGAACCTGGATCTAGCTTTCATTCGATGAAAGGATATGACTGCTAAAAATAGGACACCCTAGGGTCTAGAGTTATTATCCTCTTCTACCACTATTGTCCAAACTACTCACAAAGACATAATGTTTTTGGGTTCTTTGCATTGTTGTTGTGTGAGCCTACTCATGAAATTTTGGATGTTGAATGTTGATGGAGTTTGCTATAGAGATATTTTAATATTCAAACCCTAGGTTTATCTACACACACAAAATAACAAACACATCAAAAGTAAAAGAGAAAAAAATTAGGTTAGGGTAAGTATGATCACATGATCTAGAACCCGTACTATCCTAATGATTGCCTACATTAACCCTCAAGCTAGGGTCTCATATCAAATGTAGTTCTCCCTTAGGGAACATGCATAATCAACATGCATGGTAGATATAAGAATGAACTTTCACCTAGGCCATTCCTTGATCAAGCATGAAAATCTATGTGTGATGTAAAATGGTGAGCCATACTATTGAATGATTTTTAATTATTTACTATGCCAAAGTAGTAAGTGCTAGATATAAAATGCCTTAAGAAGTCCTTTATATAGGAGACTCTTTATTTTGAATTTGGGACCTTTATTTACATTATATTACATAAAAAATCTAAATAAAACTTAAGGGATGGGATAAGAAGGGTTTAGGACCTCTTGAGTGAAGATAAATGACCATTGGGACTCAAAATGCAAAAGGATAAGAGCACAAAAAATGGGACACCCTAGGTTCCAATGTTATAGTCCAATCTCAACACTCCTATCCTACATGCATGGGACTTAGGGAAATAATATTAACATGAGAAACACTACTTGGCTAAGGTGGAATGACTGATCAAAAGGTTTTGGATGACTAGTTATGGATAAAAGGGTGACTCAAGCATGAAATAAAACCAAGATAAGTAAAACAAAAGACATGGCTAAAGTGAACAAGGCTCATATTCTCCAATCAAAGTCTCCTATGAGAAAGGACTATGAAAAGACATGATATATGTGGTTTCTTGACCAAATTAGGGTGTATATATAAAACATGATATACTATGTGGTGTGTGCATGGGTTTCTAGTTTTTCTCTCTATCATCCCCCAATGTATCCAAACAAACCACCCTATCCGATGATGCTCTCCCTCCATCACACTTTGAGGGATGAATATATCCTTCATCCACCTCACAAAAATTAAGGTAATTAGTGTGAAACATCATTACATCCATGAAATAATGTTGTAATATAAAATTAATCAAACAAATGTGGAAACAACCTATAAAACTCATCATAATCCTCCCAAGTTACACTATCTTCAAAATATTGGTCCCACAATATATTTCACTATGACACTTCTCTATTACACAAATAAAGTTTTTTAATGTCAATTATTCTTATTGGTTATACCATGACCACCCTAGGATCTAAAACCTACAAAGCATTCCAATCCAACACATGTGAAGGATAAACAACATACTTTTTAAGATATGACACATAGAAGACATTATGGAAAAGAGCTAGAGATGGTGGCAATGCAAGCCTATAAATTACAAGATTGACCATTTCAAAAACCTTAGAGGGTCCCATATATTTTGGTGAAATTTTTATCGACTTCTCAAATTTAATTAAGCTTTTTTGAGGCGTAACCCATAAAAACACTTTATCACCTAAAAAATGCTTAGATGTTCTCTTCAGACTAGCATAACTTTTAAATATATCATTGGCCTTAACCAACTTGTATCTAATTTTATTAAATTTTTCTTCCATTTATAAAATCATCTTAGGTCTAAAGAATACCTTGTCTTCTAACTATCCTAACTGATTGGTGTTCTACACCTCCTTCTATATAATGCCTCAAATGGAGCCATCTTCAATGTTGATTGGTATGAGTTATTGTAATCAAACTCAAATAATGGAATGTACTCCTCCCACTTGTATTTATTATACATGTAATACATATCAAGTAAATATTCTAAAACTTGGTTAACTTGCTCTATCTATCCATTAGTTTATAGGTGATAAGTAGTGTTGAAATTCAACTATGTATCTAGAGTTGAACTCAGAGTCAACCAAAACCTAAAATTCATCCTCAAATATTGATCCAAAATGATCTTATCTATAAAACCATGTAATTGATACACTTCTTTCATAAATCTCTTTACAAGCATAAGTGCATCATCTATCAAGTTGACTTGTATGAAGTGGGCTACCTTGGTTAGTTTGTCAACTACAACCAAGATTATATCATGTTAGTTTCATGATAATTATAACCCTTGGATGAATTCCATACTAATCACCTACCACTTCCATTCTATTATATCATGTGAATATATAAATCCATCCAGATGCACATGTTCAACTTTCATGCACTAACATTTATGAAAACAAGACACAAAATTTGATGCATCTCTCTTGATTCCTTTCCATAAATAAAGTGTTCTGAGCTTAGCCATGAGCTTGGTTACTCCTAGATGTCCTAGATATGGGGCATTGTGTAGCTACTTTAGCACTATGTTCCTCATATTCTCTCTATTAGGTACATATATCCTACCATTGTACCATAAAATACCATCACTCTCTATCTTGAATCCCTTATACTTAAGACTTTGAGCATTCTTAGAAAATGTTTTCCTAACCTGATTGTAGAATTCATCTCCTAGAGATAATTTGATTACTTGATCTCAAAAACTACTTCTGATAGTAGCCATAATTGATATGTACCCCATATATCTTAGAGTATCAACTACTATATTCTCCTTATCAAAATCATAATTAGATAAGAAATCTAACCATTGTCTTTGACAAGAATTCATGTTTGGTTGGGTGAAGATTCAGTTGAGTCCTACATTGTTAATTTTGAGCTCAAATGGTTTTACCAATAGATAATGCCTCCAAAATTGCAAAGTATGCACAATTTCCTTAATTTCTAGGTCATGAGGGGCATAATTCACCTCATATGGATTTAGTTTCCTAGACTCATGTTACTACTAATCCATCCTACATACAAAATCCTCCAAGTTCATCCCCAGATGCATCAATGATCACTAATAATTAACCATTAGGATCAAGAATTATTAGTATTGGTGCTGAAGTAAGCCTCCTTTTTAGTTATTAAAAGGCTACCTCACACTTATCTTACCAGATAAAACTCTAATTATTTTGCTAAATAGAAGTAATTAGATTATATATTTTAGAGAAATTCAGAACAAATTGTGTAATATCCTGCTATTCCCATGAAACTTCTTACCTCATGCACATTCTTTGGTGTTGGCCACTCCATTATGGATCTTATCTTTATTTTATCCATTGAAATACCATCCATAGAGATAATATGTCCTAAATACTACACTTTATTTTGGAAAAATGCACACTCAGACATCTTTCCATACAACATGTGCTTTCAAAAATGATGTAAAACTATCTAGATGTTGTAGGTGTTTTTCCTCATCCTTGGAATAAATGAGTATGTCATCAATAAAAACCAAAACAAAACAATCCAGGTAGTCTTTGAACACATTGTTCATAAGATTCATAACTTTTTTTGGATCATTTATTAATCCAAATGGTAATACTCTAAACTTGTAGTACCCATATCAAGTTTTAAATACTATTTTCAAAATATCCTCTTCATAGATCCTTAACTAATGATACCTTGCTCTAAGATAAATCTTAGAAATATTATTTATCCTTGTATTTGATTAAATATATCATCAATCCATGAAAGTAGATATATTTTCTTGATCATTTATTTATTCAACATCCCATAATCTATACACAGAAAAAGAGTGTCATCCTTCTCTTAAAGAAGACAACTAATGCACCCCAAGTTGACACACTTGGTTGAATCAACCCTTTTGATAATAAATCCTGAATTTGTGACTTTAACTTTACCAATTTAGTGGTTGTCATTTTATATGATGCCTTAGACTTTGGTTCCAATCTAGGTATGATATCAATCAAAAAATCAAACTCATACTTAGGTGGAAACCTTGGTAATTCTTCTAGAAACACATCATAGAAGTTTCTTAGAAAAGTATAATCTTATATGGATGGTTATTTAGATTCCTCCATCTCATTTATATTAACAATAAATTCTTGGCATCCCTTCCTTTGAACTTTCTTTAGTTGAATTTGAGAAATTTACCTTACCTTCAACTCTCTTTTCTCTCCCTAAAATTGTGTCTAATTTTTGAAATCATTTTGACACTCAACCTTCTTCAGATAATAGTCAACCTTGGATTTATGCTTTGAAATATAATTGAATCCTAGAATCACATCATATGACCCCAATAATGTTTAAAAAGATCCACTATTGTAGTGAATTTAGGCAACTTAATCTTTACATAGACTATGCACTTATCAACTTTAACCTTTAACTCATTCTCATAGTGTATCGACCATGAATTTCTCATAAATCTAAATTTTCTAGAAAACTTACTAAGAATTATAAGAGAAATTAAGCATTATATATCTCTCATATCAATGAAAATAAAAATTGGATAATCTAATAAAATACCTAATAATTATATGGGTGAAGCTTGATATCTAGTGTGATGATTGTCAACAATTACATGAACTTATTTCTAAAATGTACCTTGCTGAGAAATTGAACCCTTGTTGTTTGACTTGTCATGAGTATATTATCAAGCATAATGGTCACATCCACATATGAATCAACCTTCAAATATTCCTTTCTTTTCAGATTGTTGATTTCTATTGAAACCACTCTTAAAACCATTACTAGGTTTCTTATTCCCTAAACCATTATTAAACTTGGAATTATAATTATTGAACTAACTCTTGGAGTCTCCACTCCTCCTCTTCTTCTAGTTCTTATTTTTTTAAATTGGTTTAGAACTTCTAAACTTCTTTTTGAACTTAACTTTGACATGGGTAAGAGATTTCAATTTTTGTTTTTGGTTAACTACCTTATAAAATACCTAGTCCATGGTAGATGAACCATGCACATCTACTTCACAACTAATTTTGATTTGTAATCCCATAATGATTTTTTTTTAATTTTAAACCTCTCATCCACTTGATACTAAGGTACATACTTAAGAAGCTTAGTGAATTATTCTTAGTATTCATTTATTGATAAATCCCCTTAAGATTCTAAATATCTATAAGATTTTGATAAAAGTATAGATGTGGAATCCATCATGACCTAAATATTGGCATAAATTGTCCCTAAATTGTGGTGTTGGTTGAGTTGAGGTTCATCTCGAGCTTCATTTTAGCCCACTAAGTTACTACTTCACTAGCAAGCTAATAAGCTTCCCAAACTACTTTCATAACTTCAAAATAATTTTAAATATTGAAATATTTATATATTCATATCAACCACGCTTCAGCTCCATCTCCCAATATAGTTCCATAGAACTTGGGTGGATTTACCTTTTTCATATCCCATGCCAACTCTACAGCTACTCAAGCTCTCACATAGAGTGGTACTTCATCATGCCTCTACTCTTGAATATGTTCCTATTAATCAGGATGCTCTTTAGGTTCCTTTTAAGTATTATCCTCTTCATAGCCATGCATTTCCTATTCTAAGGATACAATTCAATCCCTAGTGTCTTGCATGGTTTCAAGTATTTGGTCCAAATTTATAGCTTGTTTAATGACAAACTAATTAGGATCAATAAGGGGTTCAATATTCAAAGTACACTCACATCCTGGTCTAGAATTCACCATTGCTATTATTTTTTATTAGGATAATAATTTTACATTAGAAGACACATTAAGTCACAAAGTTTGAGCCTCAACTTTGATACCACAATGTAATAACCCCACTAGGTTTTACCAAAATATAGTATTTTTTTAAATTACACATGTTCATCTTACATATTTCACCATGAGAAATCTAATTGGTGATATTTAACTAACTACATTCATTTAGTTAACCACAAGTTTTATATCTAATCCACTTAGTTAAGTATCACCATGAATAGATATAACAATCATGAATAATGTTGAGAAATCAATAAATACTACATCTAATCATAAATAAAATAGTACAAATCTAGCCATGATTGATATAACATTACAACCACTATTGTAGAAGTGAAATGAATAAATATTATAGTTTTTAGTAATACATAATATCTCAAATAATAATACATGATACAAATCTCCATAGGCATGAGTCTCCATGACTCAAAAATCAATATGTAATCTCAAGTGTAGTGTCTAGTGTAGTACTTCAAATAGGAGGGAGAGCATCATCCAAGCACTTTTATACACCAACCACAAATCATAGATCCCCTACACTATCTCTCAATAAGGGGATGCCCCACCTTCATAGATGGGTAGATAATGATGGTGTGGGAATCATGAGTGACAAACCAAAACCCATGTCTTGTACATATATAATATATAATGTGTACCATAAAGAAATTGATTCATACATGATATTGCACAAATATGAAAACTATATAAACTTATAAAATGATAATGTTTAATTATAAACATTACTTTGTCCAAAGCTTTAAATAATTAAATATCTCTAAGATCAGTCAATTTCATACACACTACTCAATCAAATTACTCCTCATCTTGCATTGATGGTGCTAATTAAGCTAGTGGAATTTATCCATTGCTTATTTAGAGTTATAAATGTGATATCTGATTTTAATATATAATAATATAAAAACTAATAGATTCATTCAAAATATTTCCCTTTAGTTGATAAAAATATACTAAATATAGAAATATTAAATACACATATTTAGTCCATCAAATTTAATGTACTAAATTGAATATCATTTGGTTTATTATGGAATAATAAATAGAATAAAAAATAGTCTTGAATATAACATACCATTTGGGTAACGATGGAAGGCACACACCTACGAGATGGGTTAATTTCAAAGTAGAGGCTATCCTCCAACTCGATTCATGGATGTTTAAGGAGATAATGGATTTCAAAAGGAAAATGGAAATAATAGAAGACAACCAGAAGGTAGTTTGGAACAAAATCAATAACATGGAAAAATAGATGAGAGACATCCCCATCAAACTCAAAGACTATGAGAACAACCTAAGGGAACTCATCAAGGAGAGCAGAATGAAGATGGAGGAGGTTACATCTAACATATGTGCTGCAGCTGTTAATATTGGAAAAAGACCTAATGAGGAGATCAAATCCTTGGAGGGGCCTAGCAAGAGGGTGAGACAGAGCTCAAGAAAGAAAGCTATGCAAGAGGGAGCCATGTCGGCGGCTACTACCATTCAGGATACTGCTGTGAAAGGTAAGGAAGCAGTGAAACTGATTTTGGAACTAGAAGAATAGCCTGGTTCTTCTAGTTGGTTGTGTTATCTGGTCCTATTTCCTGGTTTTTTGTAATCTTTTGACTATGGTGTAGCTAGGTCTATGTAAAACCTAGGTTATGACTTGTGGTCTTTTTGATACTTCTTTGTAGTAGGTTTTAGGTTTTGCCTGTGGTCATAAATGCTTCATCTTTCTATCTTTGTTTTAGGGTTTCAAGGTCCCTTCAAAACCTATTTTTACCTTAATCTAAAACATACCATCTGGGTAATGATTTTATGTAGGCTACCAGTTACTTCAATCACAAAGTAACTTATAATGTTATTTCATCCCCAAAACAATCATTATAACATAGGCTAATTTAATTTTTTATATTCCACATATATAACAAAAGCTGGTCAAAAACACCTTAATATGTTTTGTATTTAAATCTTATTAATACCTTATTTTACTACTTTTATACAAGCATCCATATTCTCACTATTATGGTAATAATAATTTCAAACATAACACATCTCTGTGCATATATATGGCATAATCTTATTCAGATTTATAACATAATCAATAGCCATGTAATTCCTACCATATATATATATATGGTAGGAATTATATGGCTATTGATTATGTTATAAATCTGAATAAGATTATGCCATATATATGCACAGAGATGTGTTATGTTTGAAAGTATTGTTACCATAATAGTGAGAATATGCATGCTTGTATAAAAGCAGTAATATATATATATATATATATGTAATTCTTGAGTACAATTCTAATACCATACAAATAATTTATTATGTATAGTATAATATAAGAAGACATCTAATGCCTAATGACTCAGATTATTCCATATACTTAATGTATACATGAAGCTAACAAAAATAGTCTCAAATTCTTTTATTTTTAACTAGATAAATCCAAATATACTTATTTCACTAGAACATAGGATTTCATTTTATTCACATTTCATACACAACAAATCATTTATACCAATTCAATTTAATCAAGTTACTCAAATCAATCAATTCAAATAACATTTAAATTAAATGCATATGATCAAACATATACACTCAGTTGACTATGCCCAATTCAATATTTATGATATATCAACTTAGATCTGACCCCATAAATCCCCTCATGCAAATTATATATATATATATATATATATATATATATATATATATATATATATAACTGCATACCCATTCTTTTCACCAATTGTGCAAGTCTTATTCAAAACATAGTCTAATCCAAATATGTAATAATAATACACAGTCATAGCTATGCATAGGCGTAGTTCATATATGATGAGTTCACCTAAAATTTTAACTCTACCTTAACAACATTTACCTCTTTATGTATATATCTATGCATAGAGTTGAGATCACAAAAAACAAATTATTCTTTCACCTACCCATACCCAAGTTATTTACAATGGATTTAGTCAATTTGTTTACAAACCCATATATGAATAAGTATGCATGTTATGGGATATATAATAGAATCAAATATAAATACAATGATATTAATTTAAAATGTATAAATTCATTTAAAATCTGAAGCAAAGTATTCCATTCAAATCTAATGCTTCAAGTTCATCTATATAGGTATCCTACAATTGGTTATATTTAACATGCATAATTTCCTTAGAAAGCCCTAAATTTATAGCATACAAGAATGTGTCTGTGTCTCTCTCTCTCTGTGTGTGTGTGTGTGTGTGTGTGTGTGTGTGTGTGTGTGTGTGTGTGTGTGTGTGTGTGTGTGTGTGTGTGTGTTTGTGTATCTCAAAGTCCATTTTGTATAAAGAACACATACATCTATAACTAAAATCCAATTAGGTTTTGACTACCCTCGTAAAACCCAAAATTTCATTTTTTTAATACCTTAATGAATATATATCATAACTGGTTTGAAAATAAAACTATGTGAAGCCAAATAAAATATACCCATCAAGAAATAATCATTCGTTATTGAAAAAAGTTTTTCCAAATTGAAAGAGGAGTTTAAAATAGAGCTTAATTGTAGATTAAATAACCATGAAAATTCCTACAACTCTATCCAATTCTCTTAGGTTACCATGGGTTGGATCTAGGGTTCTATGGAGGCTGAACCTTCCATAGGGACCTACATACAACCATTTTTTTAAATTTTCCATAACATTTCAAACAAATGAAAACCCAATATCCACTTCCATTCAAAATCTATCAATCATTACACACATTAATTTTAAGTATAAAACCAACCTATGACTATAATTATTCCAAGAAAGCTATATAAACTCTTCTTCCTTAAATTTAACTTTCCTTCTCTTTTTATCTGCTACTCCCCATATATGTATGCCTCCTACTCCTCTTTTTCCTTTCTTTTATTTCCTTACATCACTTTACTTTCTTCCACTTTCTCCTCTAATCTTAGTAGATAAAACTAACTAAAAATATGCATGCAAAAATAACTCAACATAACCCCCACTAAGCTACAGGCTGACACCATATCTCATGCAACTAATAGCCAAACTTTCATCATGTTTTTTTCAAGAATGATGGTTAACCCAGAGTTAATGAGTGATCAAAAACCCTAATCACCTTAAAAATTCCTTAACTAATTAAAATAATCATTATAAAACCTAAATAGTATTTACATGCCTTTTAACTTAAACATAAACCTTACTTAGTCTATCCAAACTAAATAAATAAGTTATAATCTCCAATGTTATTCCAGTCAATGTCAACTATCACTATATTTCCCTATAACACTGACTATTGACTACAAAAGTCATAATGACTATATAGCATAGTTCAAAAATATATGGATTTATAATACTATTGTTAATTGTTAGCATGTCATCCACAAACAAACACTTATACATATGACATCCATTATAAATTAACCCTTTAAGTTTAAACAATAAACCATAGGTTTTATAAAATACTTCTACAAACATAATTATATTTAAACAATTATTTCATAAATTATATTATTTTATAATACCTTGTATTACATTATGTTTATTGCCAACTACTATAAGGTCAAAACATAAGTCTTGTTTTACCATGCCAAAATCATTCATTAATATGTATAAAAAGCTTATAATCCATTAAATCATTTAAAGGTTTATATTACTATTAATATGAATAATATTAATCTAATAAATGTAAACAATCACTAATAAACTAACCCAATTATGTAACAACATACATCGATTATTTTTAATAAAGAATCCAAACAAGTATTTTAATTTTTTTTAACTATGTACAACACCATAGTAAAGTACATTAAACTAGCTAGGTAAAAATTTATCAAATCAACTAACTAATAACATCAATAACAACTAGATTAGTGAAATCACATAATCATATAAAATGATATGAGAACACAAAAGATCACAATAGACACTCATACAAAAAACAAATCATGCCATAACAATCTAACTCAAATAATTAATCACAAAACATGATATACTATGTGGTGTGTACATGGGTTTCTAGTTTCTCTCTTTTTCATCCCTTAATTTCTCCATATAAACCACCTTATTCAATGATTCTCTCCCTCTATTAGACTCTGAGGGATGGATCTATCTTATATTCACCTCACAACAATGAAGATAGTTAGCCCAAAACATCATTACATCCATAAAATAATGTTATATAATTAACAAATATGATCATAATGTATAAATTAAAAGGTATATCTATCTCGTTGAAAATCAATTATGTAAATTAAGTAATAGCTAATTGTCCCATAATCATCATATGACATAAGGATTAATCAAACATTAATTAATCAACTAACAACCATAACAATCTATGGATCAAATAGGTTATTTAGCTTAAAGAGAGATTAGGATGTGACAAATTCATATAGCACATAAGATCTTCCTATAAATAAATTCCATGGATTGAGGGGGCATTGTGACCCCCTCTAACACCTACCAACATAGGTCCTGATACATTCCTTCCTTCATGAATGATCCTCAACAAAACTACCTTTTCATCTTGCCAAGAACCTGATAGGGAAGATTGAAAGGTTTTTGCCCTTTTTTGGATCTACCAAAGCTTTCAAGTACTAATTTTTACTTGGAGACATCTAAGGACATTAAAATCATCATCACATGTTGAAAAACCACCTCTTTTCATGTTGAAACATGCCTTTTAGGAGCCTTGACAAGTGTAATTTAATGTTACATAATTTAGACAATAATGAAGCAAAGAGAAACTACCTTAAAGTTTGCAAACATACATTAAAATATGCTAAACACCTTATAAAGGGTCAATAAATTAATATTAGTTAATCACTTTGAGGACCATGAATAGTTTGGTTATACCATCCTTAGAAACCTTAATCACTACTAGGACAAACATCACATCTTTATCAAGACAAGACAAGCTATGACCTAGACCTAAACCTTCAAGGGATATCAAAAAAAATTAAACAAGTCTAAATAAAACATTCTTGATATTACTCACATATGGTAGCCAATTTTGGCTAACATCTTTGGTGACATCCTAGATTTCATGCTTATTATGCATCTAGACTAGTAGCCTTCTTACATCCATTGGGATATGGGGTCACCTATCACTCAAATTTAGACCTGATTGAACCTTGAACTTGACTACAAATACATTAAAATAATAATAAATAACTAATGAGGCCTCTATTAACACATAAAATAAATAAATAAGGATAACACACACACAACAAAGTAACAAGACAAAACACTATGTTACAAAGCAATTAGATGAGGAAAAAAACTAATCTACACTACACTAACTTACTGAGACATCCCTAAATAAAACCATTAACTAGTACATCAAGTAGCTACCTTTTTTTACCAAGCTCATGTGATTAGAAATCTTGATGATAACCATGAGAGAGTAGAAGATGGGAAACTATATGTTGATCTTGAAAACCTCTTCTCCTTCAAAATAAACCTCATACACCTCCTCCACCTTGCTTGAATAATGGGCACTCAAAAATGTGTGCTTAAAATAATCTTAGACATGTTAAGGCTCATCTTCATGTTCGAAAATAAACATGATAGGCAATGGATTATTATTATTATATTAAAACCTATTGGAGTATTTTTAATGATGTCATGGTGATTTCATGGACATATCCAAGTGAGTGGATTAAGTGCCTTGATAGTCTAAGTGAAAATTACAAAGTGTGAAATTTTCTTGTACTAGTGTGCCTAGTTGATCTTCTCTTTTGGCATGGATAGAGATATTCAGGGATGAGTATGATGTATTGAGAATGTGAAAGGGGTACTATAATATATTTTCTATGCTTTGAATGCTTGTGTGCATGTATGTATTTCATCTGATTGATCATTATTTTTATCTAGACATTTTGGTTCTAGTGGCAAAAATTAAGAGTAGGTAGTTTACTGAAGTCACCATTGCCATGTGTGGATGAGTCAAGGGTAATTGGTAATATGGTTGTGATAAAATTAGTCCTAGTTTCTATACACTAAATCTCAATTCATGTGATGAAGTGAATTCAAAGATATGTGGGTGCAAAGTTGGGGTTTCAAGCATTTTGATAATGTTTTCTCTATTCAAATAGAGGTGAATAAGCATTTTGATAATGTCAACATACACATGCATGGAGGTGTCAGGAGGAAATTGTCACATGGTTTATTTAGTATTGTGCCTAGTTTCTATGTGCTAAATTTTAGGTCATGAGTTGAAGTGTGACAAAATATATTCAATAGCAAAGTTGGGCTCCCAAGTAGTTTGACTGTGTTTTCCCATACTTAGCCAAATTTGCATGTGACAAGAAAAGCTTAGTAGGAATTTTGATGTAGTCATATTTCAAACATGTGGTATTTTCAATAAAAATTGATCATATGGGTTTGTTTAGTTTTTTTCCTAGTTGATTTGTGTTAAAACTCAAGTCATGCAATGAGGTACATCAAAATCTATGCATGTGTAAAGTTAGCCTTTCCAAACAGTTCTTGACATAGTTGGCTCTATGATAGATAAATTTGAGGGGGAATTTTAATGTCATTATATCTCACATGTGTGAGGTTTTTAGGAGTATATTTATTTATGGTTATACTCTCCTATGTGAGGAGATCATATGGTCCAAAATTATAGATCATGCATCCAAGCACAATAAAAGTTATTGAGGTCCAAAGTTGGCCTTCTAGGTAGATAGTAATGGTCCCCATACTTAGTCTATTTTTCATAAGTTAAATATCAAGACCAAAATAAGATCTAAAGGTTCATAGGCAATTTTAAAATTTTGATCTAATAGTGCATGTTGAGAGAGATGGTAAGAAGTGCACAATTGTTAACAATTAAAGTGCTCGGAAGGCACACAAGGGTACCAAGTATCATGATCATGGGGGTTATAAGCAAGATCAAATGGTGAGAAATATAAGATAAATAACTAAATAATTTTTAGAGATCAATTTTTTTTTTTGATTCAATATTTCAATATTTCATGAGATGATGTCAATTTTTCAAGGTTTAACTGTGACCGTTTGAATTTGAATATTTGAATTTTGCAAAGGGAAAAATTAGTGCTCTATATTTTGTCCATTAATTTTGATCCAAGATGAATGAGAAGGTGATATAAAAATAAAAGTTGAAGAGGACTCCATGGTACATCTAATGAACATAGTTTGAAATGAAAGTGTGTATAGTCAAATATATTGATCTCAAAAATTTATTGTGTGTTTGGTTGTGTTCTGTAAGTAACCCAATAAGAATATTTAAGCTCATTTTGATGATATTTGAATATCTCATGATGACTTAGATATTTTGGAGTATTTTAGACTCCATAAGGGTGATATATGTGCATTATGAAGGTTTTACCAATCATATGTAGTATGAACAAAGGTTTAGAAGTTGATTGTGTATTCATTCATGGTGACTATGTGCATAGAATATTATTTAAGTGAATTCATCTTTAGAAAAATGGTACCATGATGTTTGTTATCACTTAAGGGGGACCTATAAATAATGTGTCATGGTTCTATGTGTTGTAAATTTTTATTGTGTTCTTATTTTTCTTAGATAAGTGTCAAAGAGCTGAATGGGTCATCATAGGACCTAAAATGTGACATAAGCCTATTTGAAATTATGTTGTGCTTAAGTGTGACCTATGTTAGATGCCATAAGGGTGAAGGGATGTGTTTTGGTGGATAAGAAATATTTTGGACTTGATAATTCATGAATTCTCTATATATAGTGAAACTAAATATGATGGTTTCTAGACTTGTGAGATAATTGTAAGAGGAATGTACATGTGAGTATAGTGGAGCTAAGGAGAGGTAGAGTGCCTAGTAGATGAGTTAATGAGTAGAAAATATTGAGGACTATGTGTATGACTTATGGGTCATATTTTTAAGGTAATAATGGTGTTATTTTAGTTTGAATATATGCAAAGAGGTCTGAGTGTGCATATGAGGATAGTTTGAGTAAATAAGGAGAGAGATTATGGCATGCCTATGTGATAGGCCTACATAAGATAGAGAGGGAGTTTTTGTAGGGGTTAGATTATCAAAGATCCATTATCAAGTTTTTAATGGAATAGTTCCAAGGTGGAAGTGTTCACTTCAAAGGAGGGTCTAAAGACTTGATCTTCCTTAGGGGTAGTTGCTCCTTGTGAAATAGGTGTTTCACTAAAGGCCTTTGGTCAAGAGGATTTGATCAAGATTTTTTGGACTAAATGAGTTGACCAATCTCTTGTTTGTAATTTCTTATATAAAAATCATTCCATGTGTTTTAGGCTTGAGAGAGGGTTTTATTCTCTATGAGGGTTTCCCATAGGAACTATGTGTTATGTGTTTGATCTTGTGTATGCATTGAATGAATGAGCTCTCTTGTTAATGTTGATTGATAAAGTTTATATATATTGATCGTTTAATAGTTTTAAAGGATTGTAACTAAAATTGAAATATTTGGGCTCATTGATTCACCTCACCCATCTCAATGATTGTACCTCTAATAATTGGTATTAGAGCAGGTCCTTTGATAAAGGCTTAACATCTTGAAGTATATCTAAGGTCCAATATGGGTAATCATTAAGGAGGTTTCTCTACTAAGTAAGCACCAATGTTCAAGGATCCAATTATGATTTTTAGAGTGCAAGGATGAGGACATGCATTATATCCCTAGGGTTTGATGTATGATAATCTATTGTAGATGATTATGTTTTTCCTACTACTCCTCCATCTAGTATTGCAGACAAGAAACTATTTGAAAATTATTCTAAGGTAATTAATGATATCACTTGTGGTATTTTAGAGACTGAATACACCAAGGTAATCCATTGTAAATCTACTAAAGAGATATGGGACAAAATATTGATCATTTATGAAGGAGATTCAAAGGTCAAGCTTGATAATTTATAGAATCATAAAAGGTAATTTAAAATCCTCAAGATGAAGGAAGAATATTCTATGGCATCCTTTCTACAAAGATTTGAAGATATTATGAACATCATTAGAGGTCTTGGAGATAACCTTAAATAAATTACTATAGTTCAAAAGGTATTAAGGTCACTATCCCTCAAGTTTGATCCTAAAGTATTTATCATAGAAGAAAGTCATGATCTTACCTAGCTAAAGTTGAATGAACTACATGGCATCCTTACTACCTATGATATGAGGAAAAATGATGATCTACCACCAAAGAAGGAAGTAGTATTCAAGATGAAAAATGAAGCCAAAGAAGAAGTTCCAAGGTAAGAAACCCAAGGAGGATGACTTTTTTAATATATATGAAGATGAACTAATGGCTTTAATTTCAAGAAAATTGAGAATAGGTCCATGAAAGTGTAAAGGTAAACTACCCCTCAAATGCTTCAATTGTGATGAGATAGGACATTTTGATAACAATTGACCTCATAAGTATAAGAAGGATGATGATGAATAACATGATCAAGGTCATGATGATGGAAAGAGATCATTCAGGTCTGATAAAAGAAAAAAGGGATTCAGAAGGTTTGACAACAAGTACTCCAAGGACAAGATGAGTCTCTACACCAAAGAATATTATAGCTCATTAGATGAGAGTGAAGATAGTGACTCAGAGTATGATCATGAAGATGATGGTCCTATTGAAGATAGAGACTTCTTCATGGTTTAGGAAGGAAGTTACTTATATCAAAAGGAGTCTACTTAGAGTGATTTAGATGATGATAAATATGAGGTAGACTTTGATACTGAATTGATGAATGCTCTTGAAGAACTGAAGATTGAGAAGAAGATCAATAATAAGATGAAATCTAAATTCAAGGAATTTTAAGAATAATTTAGTGTATTTATGGAAAAAATGAATGAAGACACCAAGGATCATGAATATATAGTCAATCATCTTAGTTATCAATTCGAAGTCCTATCTACAAGACTGAAAGCTAAAGAAGATGAATGTTCAAGGTATGTAATTGAAAATGAGTCATTAAGATTTGAGTTTTTAAAAAAATCTAGTAAGGTGAAGTCATTTTTGAGATTTGAAAAGAGCTCAAGTGATCTAGACATTATTTTGAATGATAAAAAACATGAAAGTGATATAATTGGTCTTGGATACAAAGAAGAACTAGAGAATTCATCTCAAGATAAGATGAAGAATAACGTGAACAAGGACAGTCATACTTTGAAGACAAATAATTAGATAAGGAATTAAGGTGATGACAAAAATAAGGTAAATTAGATCAACCAACCAAATGCCATGAGGTTAGTAAATTCCAATGGTTACTATTATACTTATAATTAGTTTAGGCATAGATCTAGAGAATGTAAAAGACCTGTTAGAAATGAGTATGCATGAAACTATGATGGGGGTCATTAGTCAAAAGGTGTGATTAAGGTTAAGTGCTTCAAATATCTTAATGAAGGACACTTTTTGAAGCATTATCCAAATAGGGAAAGGAAAGGTAAATCTTCTTCAAAAAGAGTATTTTGTTTTAGGTTTCATGACATTGGACACATTGATAGTTTTTGTCTAAACAAGGTAAGACAAACTAGGTTTACATCAAGGATTATGGTTTTCTACAACTATGAATAGAGAGGTCACATTTATATATTCTACAACAAAGGGTCATTAAGTCAAAATAAGTATAATCAGGATCCAAGAGTGCAAGAAAGAAGATAACTCAACTCATGGAAGCCAAAGCTGGTAAGTATGAGTCATGATGAGACTCCAAGTCTAAGTGATCTATTTTGTATGGTAGAGATTACTATAGAAGTTGAGGAGTGCTAAGGGATATCATTATCTACTCATGTTGTGGATAAAGAGACCAAGCTCAAAGACAAGACCAAAGTATTAGTTGAGGCTAGTTCTAAGATGTGTATAGATCCAAGTGAACATCTTGCCACTCTTAAGCATGCATCATATAAATAAAATCAATTATCAGTGACTAGTGATGAGGTTCCCAACTGCAATGTTGACTCTTCAAATGAAAAGGTATGTCAAGATTCTATGGTTGTTTCATGTGTTGTTAATTTTATCTTAGAAGAGGAGAGTGATATTAAAAAGGAACCAATTGTCATAGTTCAAACTAAGAAGAAGAAGAAAAAGAGAAAGAAGTCTTATATCTATAAGAGGATTCCATTGGCTACTGAAGAGATGTGGGCCACTCCTAGCTTCACTTTGTCTTAGAGCATTGTGGTGTAGAGGATCTATGGCTATGCTTATTAAGAGAATCATTTTAGTGAAGAAGTAAGTATTGTCGTGGTGTTCTTCAGATGGTCCTAGAAGGCTAGAGATGAGTGTTTTTAGCTAAAGTAAGTATTTCCAAGTGGAAGATATGCTATGGTGATGTTAGAGTTATGTCATATCTGTATATGGTTAGTCTGTAGAGTTAGATTGAAGATTTTAAAGTTTTAAAAGAGGATTTGTGTTTTGTCAAGATCATATTTTTTCATAAAAAGGTCTGTTGACATTATTCTATCATGCTCTAGGTGGTTTTGTGGTTTGAAGGTATGTTAAAGTCAAATTGGAGATTTTTGTTTGCTCTTGGGTTTCTTAATTAGTGCTTAAGAGTATTCAGGTCCTAAAATGGGTTATAATAATTCAATGGTCCCAAAGGTATGGAAGCTCAAATATTGGTCCAAAAGTGTGTAATGTTTTTCTCCAGATGTATAAGAACTTTTATAGGTGGACATTGATGAGAAAGAGGTTTTTTGACTCTATTTGTTTTGAGATTCTAGGATTTTGGGCTCTACTAGAAAATTGGTTTAAATTATGATTTGATGTATGAGGCTTATTAATAGGATGAATGGGACAAATGGGTTTTCAAATCATGCTTCATACAGATTTGAAGGTTTGTGGTTTTCATGAGGCTTAATTGACAAGTTGGTTTGTGAAGGAAGTTTGTTTCAAATGTTGAGATAGGTGTTAAAAATTGGTGTGATTGAGGGGGAATTTGAGGCTGATATATATATGAAGTTTTAGGTCTTGATAGTGTGTATACTAAAAGTTGAAAGCTCTACAAGTTCTAGGTAGGGCTATAAGGAGACTAGATAGACCTTATAAAGAGAAGAGTGTTTTTGTTTAGTTGATCTAAGAGAGAATGGACTAAGTGTTTCAATGAGATTTATTAGTTTTATTGAGATAATGTGTCCTATTTTTTTAGTGGCATGAAGTTATATCGGTGGTTCTTGAGGTGGCTTGAGAGAAGAGGCTAGTAAGCCTGTGTGGTGATTCTTCAAGGTGTATGAAGATTTGAAGATGCTCAAGTGATGAAATGGCTCAAAAATATTATGGAGATTCCATATGAAATGTTTATTTTTTGTTTCCATCATATTTCAATACTTTTGTGTATTCTTTCTTCATTAGTTACAGTGCTTGGTTGAAGAGAGTATTGGTATGTGACAAGAGGAAGTTGTCAAGGCAAAGAAAAGGTAGGCTCAAGGTAAGGGGGAGTTTGAATCATATTTATAATGTGTTTATATTTTTTTAATGGTATTTTCAGGTCCTCAAGATCAGATTATTCCCACTTTATCATTGTGTCAAAGGGGGAATAAGTTCCTATTATGAGAGTGCTTGAAGAGAGAGAAGAAAGGTGAGCTATATATTGTTATATGATGGTTGTTGACATCAATGAC
>JARHVA010000416.1:3470000-3522500 GCA_037957365.1 Torreya grandis
TCAAATTGGGATCAAAAGAAGGCTGATGTGAAGTAGGATAAGGCACATGAGACTGATAATATTAAACTTGATACCCCTCATGAACTACTAACATGTCCTCTATTCACTAAATGAAGCCACCTACATTTAACATGTCATTAGTGAGTCTTTGTTGATTCTCTCTCTCAATAGGTTCTCACTTACTGTTAACCAACTATAATGACTCCCTCATATTATAAATAAGATGAATAATCAAAATTAGACCATAATCCTTTTGTATATCAATCTTTCTCATATTCCTTTCATAACTTGATAGAGTTTGTTTGAAGCTTGAGATAAATTGAGTAGAAATGTGACTATGTTAATTAGGGGTAGCATAGTTTTGACAAGTCTAATTAGAGGGATGAATAAGATTCTAAGGATGTTGGGTTAGGGTGCGAAGGGGGATATATTAATTATTTCAATCTTGGTAAGGTTGGTATTCTATTATTTTATGAGGAGAGTAAGGATAATACTTTTAATAGCAAGGTTATTCACATTGATAACTAGATCCATATGAGGGGTACATAAAGTCATTATGGGACTGATATGGCTAAATATAGGGATGATAAGGGTAATAATAGTGTTGAAAAAAAGGTGTAAAATAGGGAATCCATCCATATCCAGCGATCACACTTCATAAATCCAATAAAATAAGATAAATTATCAATTATCCTTCAAAATAAGTACATGGGTTGCTTAAACTAGCTGATAGGAGCTCAGAGTCACCATTGATGCTTGTGTTCATGCCTCTAAAGGCTGATGTATTAAAGAGAAACATCAATATATATTCAATATATTAATTTTTGTCCCACTAGGCATGCCAAATGTTTTATAACTTAAATTTTCACCCTTTGAGAGGGTGTTTCCAGTCCTCTCAAGCTAAGCTACACATGGGAATAATCCTAGGTTGTGGGTGACTTGAAAAGTGGATTGAACCTCTAGATAATTGATATCTCCATCAGTGAATCACTTAGAAACAATCACTAATCTACTAAATTTCAAGGAAAAGTGACGAAAAAACTATGAACTAAGGGGGTGATACACCAAATTTTATGACCACTACCACTGATTGCATGTGCACTATGACCTATATTACTACAAGAAACATACACTTATCCTAAAAATCACCTATTAAATATATGATTTTCAAAGAAGTAAGGTATTATTAAACTATAATGGAATATATTTTCCACTTCTAACCCACATGGAACCCCTAATGACACTCTCCACATCTTACAATACATGATTAAAATACATAAATTCAAGATGGATAAGATAACAAATGAAGGTGAGTTAAGTCTACACTTGATTATATCAATAATTAAAAGCTTAACACTACATACAACCATAGAAGGAGGTAATAAATAGTCATTTATTTATCAGTGGAATACAAAATAGTAAGGATTTTCCATCCTCCTAGTGGAAGGATCCATTACAATGTTAAATCGAGCCATACATATAGAAGATAATGATAAGGAGAGAGAAGGTGGATGCTATAAAAAGTTATGATAACTAGAAGAAATCATGAAATAAGTTAAAAATAAGAAAACTACCAAATAAAAATCCAATATTATATTATTCACAAGTGTTTCTTGGTATGATGATAACCTTCTCAAAGGTGGCATAGGAGATGTTCTTTTCATTAGTGACTCATCCTTGAGCTCATGAAACTACCTTTTCTTATTCTAGGAGAAGTTTTAAGTTTGTTGGGTGAATATTTTGTCAACCAACTAACTAGTGAGCAAAATAGGTCTCTTCAACCATAACATAGGGAGATTGGTCAGCTAGGTGTGCAGGTTTACTACATCAACAGGGGATAAATCTCTCCTCTCATCAAGGGGAGGTTTCTTATAAGTATGATACACTATATACTATATAATAAGCAGAAAATAACACTTAGGGGTAGGATACACCATCCATCTCTCTTTTTTTAGAGATGATGTTCACAAACAAAGGATAAAATCTTGGTGAAGACACTGAAAGCACTTCTCTTCTTTCAGAAGTGATCTTGCAGGAGACAACAGGAGTTCTTTAAGGTAGTGACAAGTAACTGGTAACAAAGGGTGTAGTAACCAATAGACTGAGATGTAGCACAAAGTCTCCACCTCGACTGCCCAAGAGTGAGATACGAAGGATAATGAGGGCACAAAGTCATCCTAAGGTCCTTTACACAGAAATAGAATACTAAGGATAATGAGGGCACAAAGTTGTCCCACAATCCTTTACACAAAAATAGAAAGAAACACACTAAAGACAATTATGGGGGCACAAAGTCTCTCCACAATCAGCTTCAGAACACCTTCCTGATTACTTTCACTAGTTCTACTTGCCAAATTAAATAAAAAAGAACATATTCAAAAGATAGGCATAAGAACAATATCCTAAAATGATACAAGTTATGGCAACACAAAGTCTACAAACAACTTGATTTATCATTCACATAAAATGATATGAACAACAATTTGAGCTCAAAGTCTTAGTATTCACCTTTCAATTTGGGTAGAGTTTTTGCTTCTGTTAACAAGAAGATCTCCTTAAAATAATAATAGAGATTACAATATATAGCAGCCAAGAAAGACTTAGCACTTTGTTTCAAGGGGTAGCCCATGCCTTCAATGCACCCTCAATTCTATTGGGAGGGACCATGCTTAAAATAGTGCATTGCCTTAACTATGGCATGTCCATTCATCTAATATGTCTCTTCTTAGGTCTGGATCATCTGTTCTGTCCCCTCTAACATATGTGCAGCTATCCATTTTTTTTTTACTCCAAGTGAGACAACAAGTAGCACCTTAAATGTTTGCAGGCCAAACTATCTACTTAGTGGACTATTTTACCTACTAAAATTACTTTTACACAGATATTTTAGGCTTTTCCCTCATTTTGCTATTGTCTTTTCTTAGAAACTTAGCCCTTAGGGCTATATTCTTAGCTTTGCTAGCTCTTTCAGCTCTTCCATCAATAGTTCTTCCCTTTAGAATTTTGGCTTTTGAATGCATTTGGGTTCGCGCTCAAGCCTTCAAAGATCAACGACTATTTCATTGCCATGAATTTGACATATACGGGCCCATCATCACTTAAAAGCCAACAACTAGTTTTTTGCCCTAAATTTGATGGCTATGGGGACATCACCGAGCATTTGGATCTCAACGGCTAGTTCACGATGCTCAAATTTGACATCTTTGGGCCCATCAATCTCCTCAGCAATTCCTTCAGCATTCTTGTCTTGTCCTTCCTCAAGGGGACCTACCCTTTGGGGTCTTGAGAAATGATTCACTTTGGTTAGTGGGAGCCCCTCACAAGGTTTCCTACCCTTTGAGCAGTCTTTAGATGGCCTTCAAGCTTCTTTCTTTGGTGGGTTTTATCCTTTAGGCTTTTCCTTTGGATAAAAGTCTAAAGGAATTGTTCCTTTCCTTCATTCCTTCTTCCCACCGAGCCTTTATTTCTTTGGTGGACTTTTGCTTTCTGTCAGGCTTATTTCCTTCAAACAACAGTCTAAATGAATTCCTTCAGACTTTTTATCCAAAAGAATTGCTCCTTTACAACTTTGCCATAAGAACTTTTCTAAAGGAATTCCCTTGCCTGCTCAGCATTTGAATCAGTCCACTTGCTCCCTGCCTACCCTCCACAAGGGCTATTTGAGATCCAAAGTCACCTTTTATATTTTTACAATGGTCCATTTTGGTTTCCAAGCACCCTCCACTAGGGCACTTGTCCTTTAGGCTCTTGGAAGACCCCTTTGAACTTCTTGATTGAAAAAATGACTAAGTGTTGAACCTGTTTCTTTCCTATAGAGTCCATAGAAACCAACCTATAGAGTCCATAGAAATGAGTTCATAGATCTAGGGGAGTTTGTAGAAGTGAGAAATTAGCCTATAGAGTCTATAGTTTTGAGGTCTTGAGAGTCTGTAGATTTGAGTCTACCTACAGAGTCTATAGAAACCAAGTATATAGTTTTCTCTAACTTTGAAAGAGTCTGTAGAAATCTAGCTGGTGGAGTTATAGAAACCATCTGTGAAGTCCATATTTCTACCCTATAGAGTTCATAGAAATGAGTCCATAGAACTAGGGGAGTCCATAGATTTGAGCTTATAGAGTCCATAGATTTTTGAAAAGCTTAAAGAATGGAGAATCAGAATGTACAAAATAATTTTTAAAAAGGGAAGAGAGGATTTTGGTCTATAAGACCAAAATAGTTCAAATGTTGTCCCAAAAATGAGTGACATTTTTGGGGACAACAGCTAGCTCCAGTTGGGGAACTTCCTTCAGTTGAAAACTTGGAACAACTAAGGGGAGTAGAAACCAAGATCTCTAGTGCCTTGAAGTGTGCCATTGGGCTATGGAGTCATGATACCCAAAAAGAAAGGCTCCAAAAATGAAAATAAATAATATAAAGTAGAAATAAGAGACTATGCAAATATACATATGTACACGTGAACTTATCTGATACTTCAAGAATTGAAGTGATTCAGATGCTACCCATTGCAAGACAATGAAAATGGCATTCTATCCTGATAAAACAGTAGGAAACCATTTTGTCCCCAAAATCGGTGACGAGTGAATGGAACTCTCCACCAAGAATCACATTTTCTATGCACTCCTTTTGGTTCCCTCTTCTTGCCCCATGGCAAGATGTGGTCTTCAATCTGAAAACCATAACTCCTTACTCTCTTGGTAAAGAGTTCCTTTTGCTGACTTTGGAGTATAGTAGTATGGTCCACTATCATAGCTTGTTATTCTACTAGTTCAGTCCAACAAATGTTTTGATTGTCAACATCAAACTCTTGAAAAACCATCAGCTCAACATCTCCTTTGGTGTGAAGGAGATTGATATCTTGGTCCTGAGCAACCTTCAATCTGAATGATAGAGATTCACATTTAGTTGTGTTGTTGGTGTTGATGAACTACAACTTGCATGAAGGGAAAATATCTCCTTGAGGAGATATCAACACAGTCCTAGCTCTAGCATTGGTAGAAGAATTGTTTCCATCAGATTCTAGGATCCAAACATCATCAAAAATTGATCTTCTATCAGATTTCTCTTTATTGGAAGCGAAAGATACTTTTTTATCTTTACTGTGCCCTACCAATTCTTTTGATTTTTTGTTTGAATCAATTTTCAGATTACCACCTATAGGACTTTCATCTACAAAAACATGAACACCCTCTATGGTCAAGAATTAATTACCCCTGCCTGAAGACCCAAACAAAATTTGAGCTGCAGGGGTTGACGTTTGGGCGAGCGCATATTTTGCCTCCTTTTTAGGGAGTAACCTCTTCATTACACCTTTGATAGGGATCCTTACCTCAAACAAGTCCATGCTTAGTTCTCCTCCCATCCTTCTAAAAATTTTGTCCAAGTAGAATGCCATAAGATGTTAGGACATCAGCCACCAAGACAGTCATCTTGATTCTCTTATTTGGAAAGGCTACAAATGCAAATTAGGTGTCCTTGATCTATCCTAGCAGTGGAACTTGTTTATTCTCCATGGAAAAAAATCTACCAAATGTTTTGGTCAATGTGAGGCTAAGGGATTTAGCCACTTTATTAGGCATGACATTATCTAAAGCTTTAGAATCAATGATGCAACTGCTCAGCTTGTGACCATTTATAAACAAGGAAACATAGAAAGGCTCTACTTTCCCAAGGGCAGCCAGAGGAGTAATGACATGATCATTTGGGATGGGCATGTTCCTTGGGGGATCATGAGTTACCTTTCTAATCTCTTATCCTACAAGGATGGCTGTATTCTTCACACACTCCACCAACCTATCCAACTACTTAGGGTTGGCTTGTAGGAATTCAAATTCAGTCATTTGAATGTTGGTTTTCTTGACATGGTCAATTATGTCAAATGACTGAAATGGACTAGGAAGAGAGGATGGGAGTTCATCCTTTTGGTTTTTGGGAGGGGGAGGATTGGCCTACAAATTTGAAGTTGAAGTTGCAAAAATGTTTAGGGTAATTACTTTTTTAACAACCACTGGGTCTTTTGGCTGGAAAGGTAGAGTGGTTCCATGCTTAGGAATTGAAATTATTGATTGAAGTCACTCCTCTACCTTTTCTTTATCAGCTTGTTGGGTTGACTAATTCTTGGACTAGGTGCACATAGCATATGATCCTTCATCTACTTTACCTTCACTTATGGGTTCATCCTAGTAATTCAAGAAACTAATGTGGGAGTCGCCAGCTGATTCTTCTTGGTCCTCTGTGAAGAGATCAGCATCATTTTCTTGATCAAACTCAAGTCAAAAATAGAAATCATGTTTAGTTTCCAGATATCCAACTACTGAGTTGGTTGGGGGTGCTTCAAGGGTAAAGTTCCTCTATGGGGGAAGAAGATGATTTGGCTGCCCTTGATTTTGGTAGTATTGCCTTGATATGACTGGTTCTAAACTATCCTCCTTAGCATATCTTGATTAGGAGGAGTAGACATACCTTGTGACATTTACTTTTTCAAGGCTAGTAGTTCATTTGCTATCTTTTGCACCATTCGATCCATGGTGCCTGTAGATGGATATTTAGAAGATGAAGAGGATTTACCTCTGTTTAGGTCTCTCCTTATCTTCCTTGCCAAGATAAGGTCATCTTCTAACTTAGTAGCCAAGTCCTGAGCAGTAGCAAGGTCTATGTGTCTATCCCATCTCAACAAAAAACTCACTTTAGGTAGCTGTGAGTTGATGAAGAAACACTTGAGATTCTCAGGTGTCAACTGGGTGATATGGGAATCTTATTCCTCAGCTTGTCAAACTTGGCAATGAAGTCCCTCATAGGTTCATGGGGCTCCTTCATCTATGTGAGTTGGGCCAGAAAAGCATGTGCATCTTATGTAAGCTTGAACCTTGCTTCAAATTTGGCTTTGAGTGTGTCCTAGTCAGTCACTGATCAAGCTTGCAGATGGTAGAACCAGTCTACAGCAGCACCTTGTAGTGTCTCTATGAATATCTTGACTGCTATGTCTTCAAATTCCACACCTATCACACCACATGATATGCTAAAGGCTGCAATGTGTTCATCAAGATGAACTTTCCCATCACTAGAGAATTTGGAGAAAGTCTTCTTTGAACTGCACAGAAGTTCATGTAGAGGTGGAGTCAAATTTAGTGAACCAAAAGAGTTACCCCAGGGGCCTTGAGCTGCCATGATTGGATTATGGAAAGTAGGGATAACAAATTTGGGTGGAGTATGTATAGGTAAAGCTCTGGTGACATAAAAAAAAAAAGCTTTACCTTGTATTGGTGACCTAGTATGGGTAGGAGGAAGACTCCTAGTTCGTTGAAGGTGAGGTTTTGGAGGAAACAAATCAAAATGGCTCTACTACACTAACTCAAAAATAGGGTCAACAACACCTTGAGATTTTTGGCTTCTTGTATAACATGGAGCTACCAGATTGTACGATAAAAATGAGAAAGAACTGGTCCTACTTTAGCTTGAAGCTTGATGCTTAAAACTATTGTTCTTCCTCACTGGATCTAGTTTGTAGACCAGATTATATAATGGAAATGGAGGAAGATGGTAAGGCTATAATGATAATGGGTAAGACACAAAATGGAGTCACTAGAGTATATAATGGATAAGGGTAGGGACTAGTTCAATCTAAAACATGAGGCTTCAGACTGCATGTTGATCCCCAGTGAAGTCACCAAAAATAGAGGAGAACTAAGTGTGGACCTGTCTGAGGCAAGGCTACCTGTCAAAGGCATAATGAAGATTTCTCCCTGAAAAGGAGGAAAAATACGTGGTCACCCAAATGTTGGCCCCTATAAATCAAATTATGTTTGAGTCTTTAGGTAGGGGTAATTACTTCTTGACCATAGAGGGTGTTCATGTTTTTGCAGATGAAATTCCTATAGGTGGAAATCTGAAAATCAATTCAAACAAGACATCAAAAGAATTGGTAGGGCACAATACAGATAAAAACACATCTTCCACTTCTAATAAAGAGAAATATGATAGACTATTAGTTTTTGATGATGTTTGGATCCTAGAATCTGATGGCAGCAATTCTTTTACCAATGCTAGAGCTGGGACTGTGTTGATATCTCCTCAAGGAGATATTTTTCCTTCATGCAAGTTACAATTCAACAACACCAAAAATATAGCTGAATGTGAATCTCTATTACTCGGATTGAAGGCTACTCAAGACCAAGATGTCAAACTCCTTCACACCAATGAAGATTCTAAGATAATGGTTTGTCAAGAGTTTGATGTTGAAAATCAAAACATGTGATGGACTGATTGGGTGAATATTTTGTCACTAGCGTACTGATGAGCAAAATAGGTTTGATCATCCACAGTAAGGGAGATTGGTCATCCAAAGTTACAGGTTTACCAAATCCAAAGGGGACAAATCTCTCATCTCATCAAGGGGAGGTTCCCTATAAAATATGAGGAGTTATATACTATATAATAAGTAGAAAATAACACTCAAGGGTAGGATACACCATCCATCTCTCTTTTTTTAGAGATGATGTTCATAAACAAAAGAGAAAATCCTGGTGAAGACATTGAAGGTGCTTCTCTTCTTTAAAAAGTGATCTTGTAGGAGACAATAGGAGTTCTTTCAGGTAGTGACAAGTAACTAGTAACTAAGGGCATAGTAACCAGTAGACTAAGATGTAGCACAAAGTCTCCACCTCGATTGCCCAAGAGTGAGATATGAAGGATAATGAGAGAAATAGTCATCCCAAGGTCCTTTATATAGAAATAGAATATGAAGGATAATGAGGGTACAAAGTCATTCCAAGATCCTTTACACAAGAATAGAAAGAAAACACACTAAAGGCAATTATGGGGGCATAAAGTCTCTCCACAGTCGGCTTCAGGACACCTTCCTAATTAATTTCACTAGTTGTGCTTGCCAAATTAAATAAAAAAGAACACATTCAGAAGATAGACATAAGAATAATCTCCTAAAATTATATAAGCTATGATAACGTAAAGTCCATAAACAACTTGTTTTCTCATTCAGATAAAATGATATGAACAAAAATCTAAGCTCAAAGTCTCATTATTCGCCTTTCAATGTGGGTAGAGTTTTTTCTTCTATTAATGGGAAGTTCTCCGTAAAGCAATAATAGAGATTACAGTATATAGTAGCCAAGAAAAACTTGGCACTTTGTTTCAAGGGGCAGTCCACACTGCAGTCAATGCCTTCAATGTGCCCTCAGTTTTATCTAGAGGGACCATGCTTAGAACAGTGCATTATCTTAACTATGGCATGTCCATTCATCTAATATGTCTCTTCTTAGGTCTGGATCATCTAGTCTATCCCCTCTGACATCTATGTAGCTATCCATTTTGTCTTTACTCCAAGTGAGACAAACAGGTGGTACCTTCAATGTTTGCAGGCCAAAATATCTACTTAGTAGACTGTTCTACCTACTAAAATTACTTCTACACAGATATTTTGAGCTTTTCCCTCTTTCTACTTTTGTCTTTTCCTATAAATTGAGCCCTCGAGTCTATATTCTTAGCTTTGCTAGCTCTTTTGACTCCTCCATCAGTGGTTCTTCCCTTTGGCATTTTGGCCTTTGAATGCATTTGGGTCCACACTCAAGCCTTCAAAGATTAACAACTATTTCATTGCCACAAATTTGACGTCTATGGGCCCATCCTCACTTGAAAGCCAATGTCTAGTTTGTTACCCTAAATTTGATGGCTACAGGGACATCATCAAGCATTTGGATCTCAAAGGCTAGTTTATAGCACTCAAATTTGACATTTGCAGGCCCATTAATCTCCTCGACAATTCCTTCAACATTCTTGTCTTGTCCTTCCTAGAGGGGACCTGCCCTTTAAGGTCTTGAGAAATGGTTTGCTTTGGTCAGTGAGAGCCCCCCATAAGGGTTCCTACCCTTCAGGCAGTCTTCAGATGGCCTTCGAGATTCTTTCTTTGGTGGGCTTTATCCTTCAGGCTTTTCCTTCAAATAAAAGTTTGAAGGAATTCCTTCAGACAAAAGTCTGAAGGAATTATTCCTTTCCTTCTTTCTTTCTTCCTGCCAGGCCTTTATTTCTTTAGTGGACTTTTCCTTTCCATCAGGCTTATTTCCTTTGGAATTTTTGTCTAAAGGAATTGTTCCTTTACAACTTTGTCATGGGAACTTTTTTGAAGGAATTCCCTTGCTCACTTGGCCTTTGAATTGGTCCACTTGCTCCCTGCCTGCCCTCTACAAGGGCTGTTTGAGATCCAAAGTCACCTTTCAAATTTTTGCAATGGTCCACTTTGGTTTCCAAGTGCCCTCTATCAGGGCACTTGTCCTTAGAGCTCTTAGAAGACCCCTTTGAACTTCTTGATTGAAAAAATGACTAAGTGTTGAACCTATTTCTTTCCTGCAGAGCCCATAGAAACCAACCTGCAGAGTCTATAAAAATGAGTTTGTAGATCTAGGGGAGTCCATAGAAGTGAGAAATTGGCTTGTAAAGTCTATAGTTTTGAGGTCTTGAGAGTCTATAGATTTGAGTCTTTCTGCAGAGTTTGTAGAAACCAAGTTCATAGTTTTCTCTAAATTTGAAAGAGTACGTAAAAATCTAGTTGGCGGAGTCCATAAAAACCATTTGTGAAGTCCGTAGTTCCACCCTACAGAGTTCATAGAAATGAGTCCGCAGAATTGGGGGAGTCTATAGATTTGAGCTTATAGAGTTTGTATATTTCTAAAAAGCTTGAAGAATGGAGAATTAGAATGCATAGAACAAATTTTGAAAAGGGAAGAGAGGATTTTGGTCTGTAGAACCAAAATAGTTCAAATGTTGTCCCAAAAATGAGTGACATTTTTGGGGATGAAAAAGTTCATACTTTGACACATGACTACTTAGCCTATTTTAAAACTCACTATGTCATCCTCATATCCTCAATGTCCTTTCCCATCTTGTGAGAGTGTGTTCTAGGTTTAGGCACCTTCTCATATTGGTCTTCATCATTGGAACTTGCAAGTTCATGTTTGTAATTTATTTATCTCTATGCTATCAATAAATCAATCTTGTACAAGCCTTAGTATAGCTTGAAAACTTAATTTATCACCTTTATATCATTTTTAAATACTGGTGAAGACCCATATACCTATGTATAGGCTTAATATACCTCCCAAAATGATCAAAAGGTCTACATATATCTTTTTCCTCTAATTTAGGCTTACAACCTACAAATTTAGGCCATATCCATCCATATTATGCTCCACACATGTCAAAATATTACTCCAATAGTTATTTATTAGAACTATATATTTCATCCAAGTGTTTTTAGGCCAAGCTGTATGCATTTGGAGTCATTTGGAGAGAAAAAACAACCATTAGGTCTTTAGCAAGGTTTTAGAGTATTTATTTTGTTAACAATTATTCATAAAGTTGAGGGCCTAAAATTATGAAATAATGGCACTAACCTAGAGTAGGTACACCCTATGAACATATACAATATCCATTTTCACCCATGAAAAAAATCCTTTAAGTTTTGAGCATAAAACCATACCTTCTCAAGCTCTTCACAAAGTGAAAATAGGGTTTTTAGTGATATCCCATCTTAGTGATCATCCGTACAATATAGGAATATTTGAGAACACAAAATTTAAGTTTTTTAACCTCCTAAAAACCTCTCATAACCATTTCATCCCATGCATTTCCTTAATGAGTTTCTAGACTTCAAGAAGAAGTCTCATGGGCTTGTTATGACTATATGTGTAGGCTGAGAGAGACTTTTGAGCAAATAGGTCATCAAAAAATTCTTATTTTATTTTAAATACATGTAATAGGTTTAAAAATATCTTATTAATCTCTAAAACCTTCTTTCAATCAATTTAGCTCTTTAAGAGTCCTAAAACCTATTTTGACCCAGAATAAGGGTTTATAGGTAGATTTCCTATTTTGACCCCAAAGGTATTTATTTTGGGGTATTCTTGATTTTTAAAGATATAAAATAATTTTTAAGGAATTATATATAGTATCTTTGACTTATCACACCCTCAAAATTCATATTCAAACCCAAAAATTTCATCCTTTCCTCATAATTTTTAGGCAAGCTTGTATTTTTCACTCAAGGCCTAACACTCTATTAGAGGCTCAGGAATGGATCCTCGTTGGATATTTATTCTCTTAAAAATAAATATAATAAAAATTTATTATTATTCATTTGTTTTTTACCTTACATTACCCTTAATAATAATAATTAATATACTAATAAATTCACCCCTTTCTTCATTTTATGCATGCAACCATGTATGTCTTTCTTTTAGGCTTAAAACCCATTTATCTTGAGAATAGCCTTAGTTGAGTGGCTTATTATATAATTATATAAATAAATATAGGGATATTATTTTATGTTTATCATACCTATTTAAATTTTTATTCTCCATAGACACAACCCAAAGTTGCACCTTTCCTTCATATTTCATGGTATAGGCTTGTAGATGCACTTTAGACTTCTTGATTATTAGGCATTAATAATGGATTCTCCTTAGCTAATTTTGGCCTTATTGTGATGTGAGTAATATTTCATAGCTTAATAATATTATTTAAAACCTTTGAGACATCTTTATCCTCCATCCAACACTCCAAAATTTTCCTTTTCTTCATTTAGGCCTATGGCATGCCTATAGTTAAACTTTAGGCCTAAAGCTCTCTCTTGTTTGTGTTCTTCCCTCTCTGAGCCTATTTATCCATTTTTGATAATGATAATCCCCCATAGAGCCCTATATCATGTTAAAAAAATTGGGTATGTGTCTAATAACCTCCAATGGCCTTTTCATGAGTTTGTTTTTCTTTAAAAACATAAGATCTGCACTCTTCACATATTGACCTTGTGCACTATATACCTGCAAGCAATATATCTTTCTTATTTACCTAAAATTAGATAAATTAACCCTAAAAAATAATGGGGAATTACTTGGAAGATAATTAATCATATAACCATGACCTACAAGCTTATATACACGTCATTTATGCTTCTAGATGCCAAACAATGACCTATAAGTCTGCATGCCTATAGGTGAACAAAAGACCCCCTTTTTTATCCTGGTCAACTTTGTTATTAGATTTATCCTGTGTCTATAAGTAAGCTACAATTACCTTGAGGGGATTAAAAGGTTAATATTTTCATGTTTGGTACTTACCCTCAAGTGAGAGTCAACACGAAGATGTAAAAAAACCCTTCATCTCTAGATCTTTAGACCTATTCATGTATATTATACCCATATTTGCATTAAATATTTTATTGAATAAAAGATGGGAGAGTTTTTTTATTTTTTATTTATATTTAAACTAACCCACACACTTTATTTCAAATACCTTCAAACTAGAAAACCCTTAACAACTTGTAAAACCCTACCTATCATGTAAGAAAATAATAAAACCTATCATCTTTTGCCACTTGTAAGTCTAGACATGAGAAATTTATCATCAGTTTTGATATTTAGAGGGTCCTTTATCCTCATAACAATGTCCTCCAATAATTCTTATACCCTTTTCAAACTCCAAGTTACATTATAATGGAAAAAATTAAGCCTGTATGTTTTGATAGGTGTTTAAAGATGTTTATCTTATTAGCAATGATTCATAGATCACAATGGATCTTCTTAAAAAATAAATTCCATGGATTAAGAGGGAATGAGGAAAAATTGAAACACCTACCATCACTAGTCCTAAAACATTCCCTCCTTCATGAATGATCCTTAATAAAACTACCTTCTTCAGCTTGTCAAGAACTTGATAGGGAAGATGAAAAAAATTTTGCCCTTTTTTGGATCTATCAAAGCTTCTAAATCCTAATTTTTACCTAAAGACACATGAGGACACTGACATAATCATCACATGTTGAAACCTACCTTTTGGGAGCCTTAACAAGTGTATTTCAATGTTGCATAACTTGGACAAGCATGAAAAAAGGTGAAATTAACTTAAAACATGATAAACACCTTATAAAGGGTTAATTCATGAATATTTTTTAGTCACTTTTAGGACCATGATTTTAGAGTTTGGATATACCATCCTAGGATACCTTAACCACTACTAGGATAAACATCACATCTTTATCATGAAAAGACAAGATATGACCTAGACCAAAACCTTTAAGGGATATCAAAAAAGTTAAACAAGTATATATAGAATTTTTTTTAAGTATTATTCACCTATGGTAGCCAATTTTGGCTAAGATAACCTTAGGATGTTTGATAATTAACTGTTTGGGTATAAATTTCTCTTACTCAAGAGGATTTTCATTTGGAATTCTAGAAACTAAAATTACCTGATTGTCATGAATGTATTTAACACACCCATACACTATAAAAGGTAATGATTAAAATTTATGTATCCAAGGTCCTCAAAATATTATATAAAATACACATGTGGAAGATATAACTGAGAAGGTAGTAACCACATGTACCTGACTCACCTATAAAGGTAAGTCAATCTCACCAAGAACCTATTGTGAGGTTCCATCAAATACTATAATTGATCTAGTTAAAGGATTCAATTCATGATTTGTATAACCCAAATACATAACTAATGTCATGGTATAAATGCTAATGCTTTCACCATTGTCAATCATAACACTATGTATAGTCTAGTGATCAAGGTATGCTCGAATGAATAATGAATTAAAATATTATTCATTATCCCTAATCTAATTGTCATCAAAATTAATATAAGGTATTTAAACCATAGGAGATATATTCCACTTATAGGTACCAATAATCCCATCTAATGGGTGCTCATAATGAGATGGATGACGATGTGCATTGTATTCCATTTACACTTTTGGATATTTATTTGAATGATATTATAAAGGATTGTTAAATATTTTATATTTATGGTGATCACCATGTTGTGAACCTAATTCCTTTATAGGATCATCAAATGTAATCTTTCAGTCATTGTTGAGTCTTTGATCTTATTCTTTAAGGTAAAGACGTTTTTCATAGAATGCTCGATACCTTGGTGATAGTCATAATAAGAATTCACATAATACCATTTGCATATAGGTTTAATCATATCCACCTCAACAGGATGAGGGAGAGATATGAGGTGATAATCTATAAGTTGTGGGGTAATTAAGTGGGAGATTCAAGTAAGCATGAAAATTATCTCTATGGTGCATTGGATAACATAAGTTGATTAGGTTGTTATGACACTAAATTAATTATGGTGGTTGTTTCCTTGTTAGGCTTAGGAGGTTTAACCTTATAACTTGGTTTGATAGTAAACTTGGTATTGGATGTATATGTAATCAGTGTATTTTCTACATACCTAAGTCTGTTCAATTAGATAATTTTAATTTCATGATCTCTAACAATGTGGCATAAGTCATCAAAAGATTTAAATTTTTTGAAAATAATAGACTCATATAATGGAGAAAGCAAAATTTTATTCAATATGTCTTCAAATTCTTTGTCCACCATTAGATTGGTCATTTTATAAAACATTGTCTTATACCTTAAGACATATTTATTAGTTCCTTATTTTATTTTTTCAATTTTGGCATAGGAAACCTTTTTGGTATTATTGATAGACAAGTGTTCCAAGAATTGATCTACAAGAGGTTTGAATGCATTTACTGATTAGATTGGTAAATCATAGAACCACCTTAAATCATAGTCATTTAAGCTCATTGGAAATAATATGGTCAACAACAAGATCATAATATGGTCAAAATCATTCATGAACAAGATCATAAAATTTGAACGTAGGTGCAGCAAACCCAATTGGCAAGGGGTGAAAATATATCTCTAGTGTAAGAGTATTATGTAACACTTCTTGTGAATCAATAACATAAGGATATTTCATATAATTTTGTTCAATATTTGTAACCTTAGTTTTCAAAAGTTTTATAGTTTGGAAAATAGCTTGCATCTTTTGGTCTTTTAGGTTGGATATTTGATAAGTTACCAAAGGAGGTATACCCATAGGTTGGTTAGATATACGAATTGAAACTAATATTTTATTTAAATTATTTGTTAACCTCATTATATATGTAACAATATTAGTCTTGGGAAACAAAGTTTAGAAGACATAATCCATCCTCCACTAGATGTAGGCAGATTGCTTAGTTTTTAATGAATTTTATTACACTGTAAGGATTCACCATCACTAGGTGAGGAAGACTTAGCCTTATCATTATTACTAATTTCATCTCTTCTAACATACATAAATACATATTAATCCCTTGTTATTATTAATATGAGTGATCAATGCTTATTTATATTCCATTTAAAATCATATTTTTTTGTTATTATTTTCCATTGTTTAAAAATGAAAAATTATATAATTTTAACAATAAATTGAACCCTAGGAATTTTTTTTAGAAATCATTTGCAAGAATTAATTTCTCCAAATGTTTAACCCTAAAATATATATTAGGTAATCAATGGTTAAAGGGATAGAGATAGTGATGTAGGGGCATCTTATAAGGACCCAAAAAATGATCCATTTTTGTCTTAATATATTCTAATAGGTGTCATATAGGTTTTTTAGGTCACAATTAGTCCATTTGTGAAGTCTAGAGAGTTTAAAGGTACATAGAATTTATATTATTGATTTTCCTGCCAAGAGCAATATTTGAATATTTGAATGTTGTCAAGCCTTGTCAAAGTACCTTTATGCATTTGAGAATAAGGCAAGATGTAAAAAACATGTCTAGGGGTTTAGGCATTATATAAGGTTCATAAAATGTCATGAGTTTAATATCATGGTTCTAAATATAATTCATATAGTGTTAAAATCAAGAACAATGTCATTTTGAGCAAGAAAATCTCTACATGGGAAAGATCCCAAGAAATAGTTATGCATCTTTTTAAGAGTTTTTGGAGTTAGTTTTTTGTTTTATATCCTCACATTCAATTTTTAGTAGAATAGGGGATATGTATGGACAAGTTTGTAGGAATGGGAACTTGGATGCTTTGTAACCCCTATTTTTGAATGAATTAATATAGACCTTGTTGAAGGTCATTTTTTTTAGTTGCTAATTGTATATGTTATGTTGATGGAAGATTGAGTTTAGTAATTATATACTATATTTATATGAGGAAATTGGATGTTTGTTTTGTCAAGGTTGTTTTAAGATAAAAAGAAGATAAGAATTTTGGTTAGGGAATGCAAACCCTATTTTGGTGTGTATTCTGACTATTTATAGATTAATAGTTTAAAGTGGGATGATTTAATAACAATGGTGATTTATATTCAAATTTTTTTATTAAGGATATAATGTCTTAGATATATATGTTTTCAAGGAATAACAACAAATATCATCTAGTATTTAGACTTTGTCATGAACAAACCCCTATTCTTAAAGTATGTGGTTATGTTGCAGGTTGTATTTATCAAGAAGTGATAAATGAATGTTAATATAAAATATTTAAATTATTATTTAATGATATTTATATTATATGATATTATAGGCTTTAATAATAATCATGTAAATAGTTTCAAGCTTAGATAGATACGTCAACAACCCCTATTTCCTGTAGATGCATGTTGTCACAGTGGAAAGTGTATTAGATTATTGAAAACACACGATCAATCATCAAGTTGAAATGATATATAATGTTATGGTTAGTGTGTTTAATTCCATTAAAATTTTTTAGAGAATTTTTTTGGTCAATAATGTAGTATGAGTTATCAAACCTTAATATAGACCTATATACAACTAACTTTTCACACATTCAAGTATATTTGGAGTTAGAAATATTTGACAAAGGATTGGAAGATATAATCTAGTGATTTTATAAGTTAATCAGGGTCTATACAGACATCAAAAATCAATTTTTGATCTTTGAAATAACATAAAACATCCATAGTGGAAATTTATATGCTCTCAAGTCAAATTGTATTTTCAAAACCCGAAACTAGGGTTTGGAAGTTTTAGACAATTCTAACTGTCAAAATCTAGTGAAATTTAATATATTTCTATATTATGATATATTCAAAGGGATTAAAGGGTTTGTAGGATATGCCATTATGTTTTTTTATTGATATTAATGATTGAGTGTCTAAGATAGTGAAAGAGACCTAATGAAAGGTAATAGTGAGCTAAATAATCCAAGAAACGTAGCTTAAGGGAATAGTTTTGTTTGGAAAATTTGAGAATAGATAGAAAGTGGAAAATGGTATCTGAAACATTTCTTATTTTCTCAAGGTACACTTGTACTTATCCATACAAAGACAAAAATCCCAAAAATAGGGCTACAAGGACTGTGAAAGAAAAGGTAGAGTTGAGTAAAGAAGAGACTTGAGATTTGGAAGTTGTAATAGAGCTAATGAATGGAAAGAGAGGGTAATGAAACCACTATAAATTATTTTAAAAATAATTTAAAATCATAAGGGAAACAAGGTGAATCTATAAACCAAAGCTTGAAGAATGTGTCTAGAAGTCATTGGCAAGGAATAGTGTATTGAGTAAGGCCTAGAGTGATTGTCTTGGTGTATGATATGCATCATTTTGGTATCAAAGATAGTAAAATATTCTTAGAGGATTGTGAAAATATTTAACTTCATGTGTTTTAAAGTACATGATAGGGAACCAAGAACAGTGTTCCATGGAGAGAGTTAGCAGGGATGATGATTTAGTCAAGCCAATGGTAGACCAACTGACATAACTGATTACTCCATTTTTAATGAGGATAGAGGCTATTGAGGATACTCTTAGAGAGAGAGTAAAATGATTATAAATAGATAGATAAGAAAGATATGATAGACATCAAGGTCAAGTAACACCTTTGAAACCAAGAGTGAGTGAGAGAGGAAATGAAGAGGTGGTTCAAGAGAGACCACAAGTGTATGCAACAATAATTCAAGAAGAAGGCATGGGAGTAAAACACCATCCATGGTAAATTAGACCATATGTAGGTAATATATTGAGAAGAGATGAAGGTCCTATGATACATAGACCAAGACAAAAATTTCAAGAATAATGTTGGCATTATCATAGAGAGGGACATAGGGCAATAAAGTGTCCATTGAGTATTGGTAGTAGTATGCAAAAGCAAAGTACCATTAAATAAAATGAGGAAAGAAGACAAGAAAAAAATGAGTCTTTAGTCATGAGGAGAATCTTATTGCATCAGAGGAAGCAAGTCAAAGAGCCATCCCAAAGGAGGAGTTTATTCAAGAGTAGGTGTAAAACAAGAGGTATGGTTTGTAATTTGGTAATTGATGGTGTAAGAACTAATAATATTATGTCTTTAGAGATGGTGTAGAAGTTGGGATTGAATCTAATTCCACATCCAAAACTATACAAGGCTACATAGGTTCATAAGAGACATCAACACCTCGTAAGTGAGAAAATTTGGGTTGAATTCAAGATAGTAGGATATAGAGACAAGGTATTGTGTGATATTATGCTTATAGATGTATGTTATTTGTTGTTAGGGATACCATGGTAGTTTTATATGCATGAAATTAATGATGGATAATCCAACACATATATCATAAATAAACATGGAGAGATACATATACTTATCTCATTTAAGGTTGACAGAGAAAGAAGAGATGAAAGGATAATGATGATGGCAACAAGGTAGTATTGTATTAAAGCCATTGAAATTTTGGGTTTGATCAAAGCACTAAAGGAAGAAGAAAATGTAATTTTTCATGAGATGATTCATATGAAAAGTTGTGAGTCCATAAATATGGACATGAGAAAGGATAAACTAGAAGATAATTTGATAGCAAGTAGTTTACAAAAAGAAGAATATATATCACCTAAGAGAGTGCTCAAAGAAGAAGATAACACAATAGTGATGGAGATTTTAGTTAATATATATGAGAAGTGGTTTGGGAGTGACATCAATCAACCTAAGAAGTTGAAGATTGAATTATCCAAGGAGGAATCCCAAATAAATCCATGAAGGATAATTTTTTTATGTCTAATGATTTATTTTATGATCTAAATGTAGGTAAAGAGTATGAAACTAAAGGATAAATGGTATATGAACACAAATTTTTGAAAAATAGCCTTGAAAAAGAAGAGGATGTCAAAGAGTTGGTCAATATGCAACAAGCCCATGAAGAAAAATCAAGTGACTTCTAAGATGACCATGTAAGAATTCCAAATCAAGGAGAGGAGATATTGAAAGTGAGCATACAACCATTGAATATGTAGGAGATAGAGAGAAATCATGATGGAGGTCTACAACATCAAAGAAAAAGTGTCCACAAGTATGTGGCATGCAAAGATAAAAAAATATGTTTAATATGAAATGAAGTGGGTGGTTTAAGAATAATTGATGAAGGAAGAAGAGTAAATAATTATAGTAGTGGTTGAATATGGAGATAAGGATAAAGTGAATCAATTTATAGAGGAAAAAGAGTGGTATAAATCTACAATGCAAGAAGAAGATATCAACAACAATGTTTTGCTTAACAATGTGGTTTCATGTGTAGGTATGCTATTCAAGGATTTGAATCAAAGAAGGCCTAAATTTGGGGCCAATAACATGTTCACCTCTATGAGAGGCAAGTATAAGTTGATACCTTCTATAAATATGTTTATTTCAGTCAGATAGAAGCATACACCAAGTGCATCACTCAATACCTATGGCAAAAATTTCTCAGCATGGCAGTATGATGTAGGGGCGTCCTATAAGGACCCCAAAAATGATCCATTTGTGTATTAATATAGTATAATAGGTTCCATATAGGTTTTAAAGGTCATAATTAGTCCATTTATGAAGTCTAGAGAGTCTAAAGGTGTATATAATTTATTAGTTTTCTTGCCAAAAGCATTATTTGAATATTTGATTGTTGTCAAGCCTTGTCAAAGGACCTTTATGCATTTGAGAAGAAGTAAATATGTAAAAAACATGTTTATGGGTTTATTAATTATATAAGGTTCATAAAATTTCATGATTCCAATGTCATGGCTCTAAATATAGTTCATATAGTGTCAAAATCAAGAACAATGTCATTTTAAGCAAGAAAACATCTACTTGGGAAAGATCCCAAGAAATAGATATGCATATTTTTAGGAGTTTTTGGAGTAAATTTTTGGTTTTATATCCTCACATTAAATTCATATTATAAGAGGGGAGATGTATTGACAAGTTTTTAGGAAGGGAAGCTTGGATGTTTTGTAATCCCTATTTTTGAATGAATGAATACATACCTTGTTGAAGGTCATTTGTTTTTAGTTGTTGACTGCATATGTTATGTTGATGAAAGATTGAGTTTAATAATTTTATAAAATATTTATGATAGGAAATTAGATGTTTGTTTTTTTAAGGTTTCTTCAAGATAAAAATAAGATAAGAATTCTGGTTAGGGAATGCAGACCATGTTTTCATGTGTATTCTACCTATTTAGAGATTGATAGTTCAAAGTAGGATGATTTCATAAAAATGGTTATTTATATTCAATTTTTTTATTAAGTATAAAATTTCTTAGATATATATGTTTTCAAGGAATATCAAAAAAGATAATTTGGTATTAAGACTTTGTCATGAATAGACCCTGTTCTTGAAGTATTTAGTTGTGTTGCAGGTTGTATTTGTCAAGAATTGCTAAATAAATGTTAATAGAAAATGTTTAAATTATTATTGAAGGATTTTTATGTTATATTATATTATGAGATTCAATAATAATCATGTAAATAATTTCATTCTCCAATAGATACATCAACAACCCCTATTCCCCATAGGTGCATGTTGTCATAGTGGACAGTGTATTAGATTCTTGAATAGATGTGATCAATTATCAAGTTGCAATGCTATAAAAAATTATGTTAATTGTGTGTCATTACATTAAAAAAATTTAGATCCTTTTTTTTTTAGGAGTGTAGTATGAGTTATCAAACTTTAATACAAACATGTATACAATCAAGTATATTTGGAGTTATAAATCTTTAACAAAGGATTGGAAGATACCTTACAGTGATTGGATAAGTTAATCAAGGTCTAGATATAACTAAAAAATCAATTTTGGATCTTTGAAACACCATAAAATGTCCATAGTAGAAATTTATATGCTCTCAAGTCAAACTATATTTTTAAAACCCTAAACTAGGGTTCAAAAGTTTTAGATAATTCTAACCATCAAAATCTAGTGAAATTTAGTATATAAATAGATTATTATTTGTGAAAAGTTATTAAATGGTTTCCATAATATGTCATTATGTTTATCTACTGATATTAATGAATACATGTCTTAGATAGTGAAATAGACCTAATGAAAGGTAATAGTGAGCTAACAAGCTAAGAAAAGTAGCTTAAGGGAATATTTTGGTTTGAAAACTTTGATAATAGATAGATATTAGAAAAGGGTATCTGAAACATTGCTTAGTTTCTCAAGGTACACTTGTACCTTTCTATACAAATCCAAAAATCCCAAAAATAGGGCTATAAGGACTATGGAAGAAAAGACAGAGTTGAGTAAAGAAGAGACTTGAGATTTGGAAGTTGTAACAGATTTGATGAATGGAAAGAGAGGGTAATGAAACCCCTATTAATTATGTTCAAAAGCATTGAAAATCATAAGGTAAAATAGGTGAATCTATAAACCAAATCTTCAAGAATGTGCCTATAAGTCATTGGAAATGAATAGTGTATCGAGTAAGGCCTAGAGTATTATCTTGGTGTATGCTCTACATCAGATAGCCTAGGGCACAAGGTTGGTAGACTATCTCTAAATCATTCCAATCAATTAAAAAACTTAGCTAAACATATATTAAATTTACTATGGTAAGATATGCTAAAATGATATAACTATACTAGATATTAAAATGATGATGAAAAAATATACTTATCTAGTTCTTATCCTAACATAGATCTAGATCTAAGATAGGTAGAAATTAGACTAGATCTAGATTCTATATTAGTCACTTTATTATAAAAAATTTCACCTCTATAGACATGGACACTTACATCGACCTGGGATGGTTGCATCAACAATACTTTCTAATTTAAATGTAGGTGTTTACTATGGAATGACTATTAAAATTAGATGTTATCACCTTTATGCTTTTGGGTTCTATGTCACCATCACTCTGGTTTATTTAGATATGGGTCATGGACTATTTCTTCATGTCAAATATCAAAGCCTTAGTTATTCATCTTCATAATGGCTATGGTAAAATGGGTTAGTGGGAAAGTGGGGCTGAACTACCCTAAATACCCCTTTGTTAATGAGTGTTTTCTACATAGCCAATACTCTAAATAATTCCTCAAACTTATATAGGTCTCCCCTATGTGTTGGGTTGTGTGTGTATCATGTAATGTGTGATAAAACAAGTATGTAGAGTGACCTAGTTTATAACTTGGAAAATGTGGATCATGGAATTTATTTTTGTACTTTAGACCTGTAAATGTGTTGTCCCTATAAGTGATATTTAAATCAGATAAAATAGGTAAGCCTTACTCACTTGAGTGCTTGATTGAGTGTTTTTTTGTTTTTTCTAGGTGAGGAATGAATTTAAAAAATTGTATTTATACTAATCCCTTTGGAGAATATCTCACATTAAGTCAATTAGGCCAACTATAGGAATATATTTCATTTTCAAATTAGATCACTTTAGGGAAATAGACACTTGAATTAGAATAGGACACTTAAATTGGAATACATATCTAACTGGGATGCAAGTGTCTAGGTAGTTGAAAAATAGGTGTGTTAGTGGTCATTTTAACATGGATAAGAACAAATGGGTCCTAGTGGTTTTGATTCACCAATACCCCTCTTGAAAATATCTCTTAATAAATCCCCAAGGTTTCTTCTACCTGGTCTAGGTGCATTGATCCTCACTTAGTGGCTCATTGTAAGCATTCCAATTCAAGGAGCCTTTGCTAGTATTGGGTATTTCATATAGATCATTTGAAATTGAAACTTAAAGCTTATTACCTAGTAAAACAACAAATAGAATACAACTAATTTTAGATGTCTATTACATACAAGAGATTCAAAAATGAATGAGAAATAATAAACAAAGGAGTATTCAATTAAGATAGACATGCAGGCTCATATTGTAGCTTAGAAACTAAACCACCCTAATCTAATAGACTGATAAAAAAAGAGAAAAATAAGAAAGTCTAGGGAGAAATATAAATAAGATCCTACTTTCTAATGGACCCAATCTATTATATTGAGTAGACAAAGCTCCTAAAGTAACTAATCCTCAGTTGAGAAAGACCTATCACAACTCCAAATAAGGATGATGTAAGAGTATGTGAAATGAAGTAGTAGAGCCAATGAGGGAAACAGGGTCACCATATACATGTGTAAACCAAATCTATAAAATGAAAAAGCTTTTAGATAAAGATGTTTCCACTAAAATGATCAATTTGGAGTTCATAAAATACTCAAATAAATTATAGACATGGCTTTCAAGCAATCTTGACACATAAAACTAAACTATAAAATAGGAAAATACATGAAAGAAAATGATTGGTCCACTATTTTAATGCTAAGACTAAAAGGATCCATCTAGGAATAGTCTCACTAATCCTAAAAATGACTAGAACTTATCACAACATAAGATTTGACATTATATAGACATGAAATCCCATGGAGTTCAAATTAAAATTCACCCACTAATGGGGTAGCTACATAAATCATTAATGTGAATGGAGGTGGCTAGGATTCTATAAAATATATAGTTAAGAACCATGCCCTGATTGAATTAGGAATGAATTCCTATAAGAGAATGAAGTTTAGAATGCATAAAGATTCTAATCTTCCCGCATCCAACATAATTGAAACCATGCCTCTTTAAGGTATATATTTATCTTTTATGTTTTGTGCTCGATCCCAATGCACACTCCATACCTTGATTAATGTTTTTACCTAGTCTTGCATTTAATTATTTAGTTCTTGATAACTTATTTGTGAGGAACCATCTATAACTTGATTCTACAAATAAAATTTGAATGCACAAAACCACCTCAAGTTTTGATAGTTTTTACAACTAGATGGCTGTTAACTTTAAACTACTATCTTGTTGACACCTTCACCAGTGCATATTATTTTTACAAGGTCATGCCAGATCGTTTTTGCATGTTATTCCACTACTAAGATGATTTTTTAAAGTGTAATAACTATTCATTGAATGTGACATAGTGAGATAATGTAATGTGGCATAATATCACTCATATGGAGCTTGGATGGGTATGCCAAAATACATAATCCACCCTAAACTAGCAGGTCATTAAGATGGTACCACATGGTATCATCCTACTAACTCACTTTATTAGAGGTATTTTTTATTATATGGATTTACCTGAGGTATCGGGTCACTAATATTTTTCCATTTGGAAAATCCCACTTGCCTGTTCAAAATATTTCTTGAGTTGGAGGATCTCAAGAAAATCCTTTGAATTGTTTAAATTCTGCAAAGTGGAAGTTTGACACATGGCTCTAGGAAAGTTTAATAAATCATGTATGTGTTGAAATCCTTTTCGAATGGGTCTAAGCTATTGTGATCCATGGAAGATCATTGTGTGGCACAAGAAAAGATCTGGGTACCTACAAGTAAAAAGAATAAAAGGCCCAGTCACTAATTTTAAACTTATAAAAGTAAATAGCTAAGTTATTTTTGAAAATACAATGGATAAGGAAAATCTATTAATAATGACTAGGGGAAAAATCCAAATGAAGACATGAAAGCAAATAATTATCATGAAGAGGAAACCCAACTTCACCAAATTAAATCCAATTTTATCTATTTTACAGATAAGAGACTAAGTATAAGAATAAATAAGTATTAAAATATAGTCACTTAGTCTAAAATTAAAGCATACAAGGAATAAATTACTTAGGAAAAGAAGTATAAAACTCTGAGATAGATAGTTTGCATAAATCCAAGGAAAAATGGTATAAAAAGGAAGGTTTAAATATGTTTCAAAACATAAGCATGAGGATAGACCAAGACTTAATAGAATCATGGAAATTTAGATTTTAACTTAATTTAGTCCTATATGTGATTTCTATGACAAGTATTTATAATGTAAATTTTTTGATTATTCAAGATTGGATAAAAAAATGAAGCACATTTAAATTTAAATCTTCACATCTAGCAAAAATGCACTTCCAAGAGGCTTGACTTAAATAGGAAATCACCAATGAAATCATCAAAGATATAAGATTAGACTCTAGAGAAAAAAAGGATCCCTATTTTTAGCTTTAAAATGGGGCATATTGTGCAATTAACAATAGAAGGAAACTCCTACTAGTAGATACTCCTGAGTATCTAAAGAATCTAGAATCTCTTATTTCACAAGAATAAAAAATATTAGCTATAAGCAATCACCTAGAACAAACTAAAACTCAAAGGTACTAAATTTGGCCTCAACTTGTAACATGATACCCCATCTATGTGTGATCAAGTGATTAATTCATTTTCTTTTCATTCATGTGTAGTAATTTAGATTTGTATAAAGCCATAACTACTAAAGGAAATAAGATTTTACAAATTATCTTGGTGTAGAAGTGATGTAGGCATTACTCTTCTACCATCTAAGATTTTATATCCCTAACATAGATAACTTTAGTCCATTCCAAAGGCCTTGATCCACTACCAACTAGGTTAGAAAGCTATGGTGTAGGCTACCAATATCACCTTTTCAAAAAAGATTTTATTTAGATTTTGAAATAGGGTAAATATTAATTTGAAATGATATTTTTCATTATCATAGATATAATGATGGGGACCAAGCCATGATTAAAATGAAATCAATGAGTTCATGAAAGCTTTAGGAAAATTATAATTGAATCAACATTAAATTTTATTTAGATGTTTCATTAAGTGTGTTATATGGTTTTCAACAAGACAATAACTTTTCTAAATTCATAAGTTATTTTATGAATCATTAAAATTTAAAATTTATGAAATGAATAAATAAATCATAATAATTCACATAATATTTTCAAGAAAAATCATAATTAGGATCTTTGAGTTATCTATGTGCTACCTATGCAATAGCCTTTCATTTCTTTTAGTAATAGGGTAACCATAGGGAAAGAATAGTTGGGATAAACCCAATGATGAAAATAAAAAAAGAACCAAAGAAAACCTAAACTAACAATAAGGAACATGAAGGAAAGAAAAACAAAACAAAATAGGAAAGGGAAAAGAAACTATCCATAGGGGTTTTCAAGTAAATGCATGATTGAATCAGTTAGACACCTAATTAATCATTATTTTGAGAAGGTCAAAGGAAAAATATACCTACATATATTTTATCCTTTACATTGGAAAACACTATCCCAAATAGATTCATATATGTTCTTTTCATGCAAATCAAGCAAATTAAGATTATGTAATTCAATAATGTACACACATTAAATTTTTAGAAAGCAATTTGGATAGGGTAAATAAAATACCTTAGCCCATGAATTATATTGTAGTGAGGGATAGGGATTGGTATCTATACATATAAGATTGATTGGAAGACATAACCTGAAGGTGGAATTTTATTGATGGTAAATGGATGTCTGCATAACATCCTCTTTATTGTCTTTATCATTTGGAAGGCATGGGAATGGCTTAGATTCTTCCCATATAAAATATCACCTTAATTTATCATCATTGGTTAAATTATGTAGATATTCGTGTTGGATTAGATCATTATTGGCTTGCATCTCCATTGGCATGACTTATTCATTCATGCCACTATGTTTAGGACTTCCCAATTGTAGCTTTACTATGTCTACTTCTAAGGGGAATGTTTGACTTCTATCAACTTCTTTGAAGGTAAGGCTAAATTGAAGAGAGAGACCATCAATTTCAAACTCTTCTAGCCTATTTTCCTCAAAGGGATATCCCCCTTCTTCTCAGTTTTATTCTATTTAATTTCCTTCTAATGATGTAGGGAAACTCACACAACTTCTATAAAGTTGATGATTATCTTTAATCAGATTTTTAAATGTATGAGAAAGAGCACATGAGAAGTATTCTTAATATGCATGTTATGCACCTTCCTACTCTAACTACTCTAGTTCTTTGAATGGATCTTCTAGATAAGTGTAAGATGCTTCAAGTTATTTTTTAATTTTGTGTGGACAAATCTTCAACAATTTATTTTTTAGTCTCTAATTTTCCTTTAGTATTTGCTTCTTCCTCATCTTTAGATTTATTGTCACCACTATTTTATCCTTAAAAAAATGGATCAATCTTGTGAAATGGGATGTTGTCAATGTGCATGATCAACTTAGCATTAACAATGCAACTAGGTTCATTGAGAACTTAGCATTAACATTGCATCTAGGTTCATAGACTCCCAATGGTTTACTAGGTTATGTAGCTCTATTGGATTGTGCTTTAACTACTAATTTTTTCTTGAAAAAAATGGTACTTGATTACTATTAGCACCCAAATATACTAAATCACTAAAATAATATGATTTATCTTACTGATTATACACATAATTAATTGAGTTACATTTATTAAAAAAGTAAGCAGGGATCTCATTCATCATAGGGAGGTTTGGTTGGGTGAAGGCTTAGGGAAATAATTCATTTTGAGGCACATATTATTCCATGGGTTGACTTTTAGGGATGTAACTCAAAGGATATTAGGCATAAACACCCTATTATTTTAAATAATTGAAGGAGTAGGCACCAAATCCCTGAGTCATTTATTATTTCTCTATAATGACAGCTTCTTGGTAGACCAAAGCTAAGGATGCAAGAGTAGATGGGTTCATCATAATGAACATTGAATTAAAAGGATCTAGAGAATTGAGGTAAAATATTATGGATATGACCTTAATTTTAAAGAAAGAATCATTTAACATAAATTATAAATGATGGAATCTATGGTTGAACACACTATTTAGCTCATTAGGATCTTTATGTGTTGTGAAAAAATGAAAAAATAAGATAGAAGGGTCAATGAGGACACTAATGTGGTTAAGGAATATATTCTCAAAGATATCCCATGTCTTGATGCACCCTTCTAGTAGACCAAGGTACTAATAATAGGTCATTTGATTTAATGAATGGGTAAATAGGTGATAAACCACATCCTCATACTAAATATGCTTCTTAATAATGGCTTATTTAATATGATAAATATGTTCTTCATTAGTCTTGACCCCACCATGGATATACTTTGCATAGAATTTGTGGGGTTTTTTGGGAATGCCATGGGAATGTTCTATATCATTCATAGGATAGTTACATCCATCTATCCAAGCAAAGGACATTAGACTACTAGGTTGAGATCAAAAAATGAAAAGACAAGTCAAAAACACTCCAATTTAGGTCTTCCTTCTACCACCAATTATGTTGGTGGTCATTTTGACATGACCAATAATAATGAGGTCCCAATGGTTTTGATGCACCAAGACCCCTCTTATAAAGAGCTCTTAAGAAAATTTCAAGGTTTATGTTACCTAGTCTAGGTACATTTATCCTCACTCAATGGCTCATTGTAACCATTCTAATTAAAGGGGCCTTCGTTGGTATTGGGTATTTTAAATAGATCATTGACCTTGAACTTGAAAAATTATTTCTTAGTAAATTATAAAATATATTAAACATGAAATACATCTGATTTTAGATGTTTATTACATATAAGATATTCAACAATGTATGAGTAACAATAAATTAGTATGCAATCAAGATAGACATGTAGACTCAAATTTTAAATTAGAAACTAAACTAACCTAATCTGACAGAGTGATAAAAAAAGAGAAAAAGAGGGAAGGGTAGGGATAAAGAGAAATATATCTTACTTTATAATGGATTTGGGTTTTTTTTTTTTTTTGAGTAGATAAAACTCCTAAAGGAACCAATCCTTATTTAATATAGACCTAGCATAAATCCAACTAAGAATGGTGTAAGAGTCTATAAAATGAAGCAACAAAGCCAATGAAGGCAAAGGGTCACCATATACATGCACAAACCAAGTCTATCAAATGACAAAGACTTTAGATAAAGATTTTTGCAATAAAGGGATAAATTGGAAGTTCATCAAATACTCAAATGAATTATATGCATGGCTTCAAAATAGCCTCAACTTATAAAACTAAAATTGAAAATAGGAAAATACATGAAAGAAAGTGATCGATCCAATATTATAATGCTAAGACTAAACGGAACCATCCAACCATAGTCTCACTAATCCTAAAATCACTAGACTTTATTACAATGTAGGATTTTATATTATATATAGACATATGCATATGGAGTCCAAATTTAAATTCACCCACTAATGGGGAAACTACATAAATCATCAACGTGAATAGAGAAGGTGGGTGGGATTCTGTTATATATGCAATTAGGAATCATTACTTGATTGAATTGGGAATGAATGTCTATAAGGTAAATAATATTGTATTTCATTGATATTCTAGATGCACACATCTTAACTAGTTAAAACCACACCTATTTAAGGCAAATATTTATACTTTATGCATTGTTCTATATCCCAATGCGCATGCCATACCTTGATTAATGTTATCACCTAGTCTTGCATTAAATTCTACCATTTTTTATCACTTGTTGGTGAGAAACCATCTATAAAATAATTATATAAATAAAATTTTAACATACAGTCCCACCTTAGGTTTTGATGGTTTTGATAGCCAAATAAGCCATCAACTTTAAACTAGTGTCTTGTTGATGCCCTCACTAGTGCATCCTTTATTGGCAGGTTCATACCACATGGTTGCTCCACATCATTCCATTGATTGGTTGAGTATTTGATGTGTGTTTACTATTCCTAAACTATGACATAGTTATATGATGCCATGTGTTGTAATATCACTCACCCAGAGTTTTTGGATGGGTCATCAGACTATAAAAACTGCCTCAAGGTAGTAGGTCAATGGGATGGTGCCATGTGCTAAAATAATACTAACCCACTTGATTGGAGGGATTTTTCATTGTACATATTTAGCTATGGAATTGGGTCACCGATATTGCATCATTTAGAAAAATCCCACTTGCCTTCTCAAGATATTTACTAAGTTGGAGGCTCTTAGGAAAATCCTTTGAATTGTTTAAGTCCCATGAAGTGGAAGTTTGACACATGGCTCCAAGAAATTCTAAGGAATAAAAGCCTTTTTAAATGGGTCTAGACCACTAGTATTTGTTTAACATAATCACATGGCACAAGAAAATCTTTGGGTACTTAAGGGTAAAAAGAATAAAAGATCCAGTCAACAATTCTAAACTTATAAAAGCAAATGACTAAGTTATTTCTAAAAATACAATGGCTAAGGCAAAGCCAAAAAATGTATAAGGAAAAAATTTGAATGAAGAAATTAAATTATGAAATTAGCATGAAGAAGAAACCCAATTTTGTCAAATTAAATTTAATTTTGTCCATTTTACAAAAAGGATACTAAGTAGAAGAATAAACATGTATGAAATCTAGTTAGTTAGTCTAAAATTATAGTAGAAATGGACTACATTAATCATGAAAATAAGTAGAAAACTCTAAGATAGATAGTTTTCATAAATCCAATGTGAAATGGTATAAAAAGGAATATTTAGACGTGTTTAAAAACACAATCATGAGGATAAACCAAGATGTAATAGAGTCATGAAAATTCAGATTTTAAATTAATACAATACTAGATGTTATTTATATGACAAGTATTTATGATGCAAATTTATTATTATTTGGGCTTGGCTAAAATAATGAAGCACATTAAAATTTAAATCTTCACATATATAAAAAATTCACTTCCAAGTGAGATGATTTAAATAGACAACCACTAATGAACTCCTCAAAGAGATAATATTAGACTCCAGAACAAAAATAGGGTCCCTATTTTCAGCTTTAAAATGGATAATTTCATGCAAGAAACAATAAGGCACACGTCTAAAACTTGGAGAGATGGAATATAAATATGTTTATAACATTTTGGGCAAGATAGAAGTCTTGGGTCATCAAAATGAAATTGGTTAGACTAAGAGATAATAAATTTATCATTAAAAAATAGTGTATGCTAGACTTTTGGTAGTAGGAAAAGGTCTAAAAGCTTAAGGTAAATCTATGATATGTATTTTTAAAGTGTAAAATATTGAGGTGATATATAATTTATAAATCTTGTCTACAATCAAATATCTAACCTACATCTACATCATGAATCAACATTAATGAATCATAAGTATCATATAATCAAAATTAATATCTATATACATCTCAAAACAAGGTCTATAAAATTAGAATATATACATCCATAATAAAAAAATTAGAGTTATAAATAAAAAAATAGCTTTGAATCTAATCATCTAGAAGTGTTGGCTATAGTGGCAGACCCATTCTTGTTTATTGTGAAGCAAGTTGTGTCACTAACATCTGTGATGTTGAAGTGTGATGTGACCTTGATGACCTTATTATCTAACTCTGACTATACTATACATAGTTAAATTCCATGTAACCTATAAGAATAATCTCCTTTAATATACATCCTCATACTTGGATCATTTAATATTTATGAGGACCCTTGTTAGGGCTTACTATGTAATAATGTTTCAAGCCTCATCCCACTCTCCATGGAACCTCTACACATTAGCCTAATCTTTATCCCTATCATCAGTCAGTTACTATTAAATGATAGTCATTTGTGTAACCTCATCCCTCAGACTATCAATCTATGTCTATAAAATTGATATCTGACCCTGTGCTCCTATAAGCTATGTTTATATTTGGGGCTAGCTTGGCTTATAATCTTAAAATATTCTCTATTCTAGAATCAACCTCTTATTTTATCCCATCTATAGTGTCTTGGTATGACTTTGACCTAGTTGGCCCTTGAAGGACATGCCTACTCTACACCTTCTCCCATGACCACATCCTATCCATACTCTCCAATAATATCAAGTATCACATCTTCATCATGTCTACTAATTTTTCCATTATCTCCATCATGGTCTGATGACTATCTCTCACTATTATTTTTTTTACTCTTAGACCCATAATCTATAATCATTAACATAGTCCACTATAATGGTGGCTATATCAGTTGGTGAGGAGGGACCTATACACATCTCTATATTTTACCATATACTTGTCATGGTTTATGTTGTTATATAGGCTACTAGGCTACATGTTGAACATGTTACCTCAACACTCATGCTTCTAATGGTTTAGGCCTAGTCAATCTCACTATACTAAAGTCAATCCATTAGGTTGTATATGCCCTAGTGACACATATATTTGCTACTCCTCTAGTGTAGTCATATATAACTGGTTGTACTAATAAAAACTACCACATAACTAAATCTTCAGGACATGAGGTCCCCACTCACTAATCTCATGTGTCATATACTAAAATTAATGAGGCACCTTAGTAACATATTACTAAAACCCAAACTATATTTTTACTTTATTGGGCTAATACCACTCCATAGTAAAATTATGAAAACCTATTATATAACATGGAGTAATCATAATCTATGTAGCATATCCATTTTCTAGCCATAGAAATTGAATGTCCATGTATGGGTACTAGATAAAACCCCATTAGTCATCTCATCAATCACTCATTGTTATAAGGGTAGGCCCCCTCTATGTCCTTGTCAGCCTTCTATCAAGTACCAACCATAAATTAGTGGCTCATCTAAACCCCATTATCATCTCTATCTAATGGGTCACTTAATCATGACATGTTCCTAGTCTAGACCTAAAGTAATGTATTTGGCCTAATATTCAAGCCATGATAGAAATCTACCATATCTAAGTCTTTGTATAAGTGGGCTAATACAACAAGGCCCTAGGAAAAGTAAGTAACATCATAAATCATATCTCATAGATACCCTTTTATCCAAATATGGAATTAGTGGATACTCTTTTTAAGTAGTAATATATCAATGATAATGGCTATAATAATAATGACCTCTCACTCAATCAATGGTTGAGCCTCTTACAATCTATATCTATCACTTCTTCCAACATTATGACATTAGTAACACTAATCAAATCCTATAATATTATTTTTCATACCTATTGTAACCAATGTATCACTCATCCTCAGATAGGAATATAGAAAATGTGCCAAACATCCTCCAAAGTCACTATTGCATCTCTAGTAGGTAAGTGAAATATATTCATATTTTAATTCTAGTGCTCAAATTGCATAGAGAAAGGCCATGTGTACCTAAATCACCAACATATATGTTATGTGAAATATACCAACTACCTCAATAAGGACCATAACCTCTTCACTCCAAGTACTTGGTTGTCATGAGATACATGATCATCACTTATGAGTAACCAAAATTAGGACTCATTCCTACAAATCATAGTATGTCAGCACATTTAGTCAAATCTATCTATATAGACACTGATACAAAATCAAATCAAACATCATTCATATTTTCATTTAATTATAACTTTAATCATTATAATAAATCAAATCAACTTCTAGTCAGTCTAAGACTTCATCTAATCAGGCCCATTTGACACTCAAGCAATCTCACCATTTTTTGGTGATATCTTTGTTTAGTAGTACATTTCCACTATTTCACAAGATGTCCTCATTATTACTTAATGTTTTTCCATAATTTTGGAAAAAAATGATTAACCATGGCATATATATCACTTTCCATCAGATCTCACTATTTTGTACGTCAATTTTGTCATTTCAATGATTTCTATTCATTTATGGCTATCCCATCATTTTGGTAATTTCTACACTATTTTCATAATTTCACCAATTTTTGGAGATATCATTGTTCTTATCACCTTCTTAGAATTTTTAATGGAATTATCACTATTTTATAATAATATCACCATTTACGTGGGTGATCCCATTATTTTCACATTTTCTAAAAATGGTAAGATTACCAATGAGTCTACTTCTACCTAGCATTAATGACATCAAAAACACAAATTTTAAAAAATTAAAGGTACTCACCAAATGAACACTCCCTAGTGGTTTATTTTACTCTTGAACACAATCAACAAGATGCATGTGTTGATGGATACACACCATTGAACTCGAAACACTCATGTGTAAAAGGGAGGGGGGGGGGGGGTGAAAATGAACTATTTTCACCCAAGGGTCAATTTATAGCTCAAATTTTGAATTTTTACCCCTACCCCTCCAATTTCACCATTATTCTTCAAAGGAGGACTATTTGTGGATCCTTTATCTATTTTTAGTCTCATTTTCCCCATTATTCTCTATTTCTTGATCTTTTCTACTATTTTTAAATTCTAGGGGTGGTTTTATACAAATAAGCACAAGCTTAAGATAACTCCTTTTATGCTCAACATTTAAAAAATTAACTATTCCAACATCAATCCACATAAATCAAAGGCCTTATTCACTTACCTAAAGTACAATTGAGAAAGAATTGGGGCCTATGTTAGGTTAGTTATGTAGTTGCACAAGGCTTCATTAGGGGGACTTATGCAATGTAATATAAACTTAACTTGAGTAGACCCATAGGCATAAGCCTTTATTAAGGTAATTCAAAGATAATATAGGCATTGAGTGGGTCATGAAACTAATTTGATTTAACTTATTATCCATACTAAATAGATGCAAATTAAACAAGGGTTGGGTTCATAAGTGTAGACCTAGACTCATTTTGCATGTAATATGATGATGAAATCATGAAAATTATAGATACTCCATTAAAATATAAAAACTATAAAATACATGAACTTTATTTCACATAATTATTCAAAAATGTGACATCACATAAACACTTGAAATTCATAGCAATACTATAAGACATACGAACTAGACAAACTCAAGTATATTGTAAAGCAATACGATTTCTCATTGTTTAAAGTTTAGAGTAAGAGTTTACATTAAAAATCATACTACTAACAACCCAGAGGCTCATAGATGAGCTTGGGCACATATAATTAGAGCCATAATGGCTTCCATTCTATAACTAAGCCTCAATGGCTGCTAGAGCAAATTTTATTGAACATGGTTTCAAAGTCATTCTGCTAGAACTTCACTATATTTATCCATCTCTCTTCATTTTATGGTTTGATATATTTATATAAGCCTTCAAGAACATATTTTATAGGGTGTAATCTACATGGTGATTAGTGAGATATAATTTCATCATCATAACCACCATCTTCGTGACTTCATAATTCCCACTCTCCACTTGCCATGTTTCTTTAGATATTTATTGATGTCTTGATTATTTGGGAGATGGTTAACTATTATCCAACTAGTGTATGTTTTGTGATGTATCCTCCAACTAGATATAAAAATATTTAGGCTAATTACTTATCAAAATATCTAGATGCATCAAAGTGGAAACCAGGTTGGCATGAAGACTCTAATAAACTAGGTTTAGGGGCCCAATATTACCCCATACAAAAACCATAGTCCACCCTCAAACTAAGAATTAAAAATATTAGGAGCATAAAATTTAGGCACATTCTCCTTGAGTTCTATGCTAAAATCCTCAAAGCCCTTTATGTCTACCTTGATCTCTCTTACAACACTATCAATTTTGTTTGAGGTAGTAATGAGTGCAAGTGTATCTATTTTATCTAACTCCTTCTATAAGGCTTCTATATTGGCTTGCACATTTACCAAATTTCTATCCAAAATCTCCCCTTGATCATAGGCCTTATTTTGTAGGGTGTGGAAGAGTTCTTCCAAGATTCTTGCTTGATCCTTTATCTAATTACTCAATATGTTTACACTACCCATTGTCTACAACTTTTTTACCTTATCTATGGAATACACCTTATCCATCAACTTCTCCTCATGCTTCACTTGATTTAAGTATGCATATATCACTAAGGCTTGGTTATAGAATTTAAATAAGATTGCATTTGTTGCTTCTACACCTTAATTCAACTTTTCAAAGAGATCCTCCACTTCTTTGAGCTTGTCTGATAGGTCTTTATTTAGCACCATGCTAGGGTCTTCCTCTTCTTCTTCTTGTACAAGCTCAAGTTTTAGTCTTGGGAACATCTTCTCTACTAATATATAAATCTTATCAACTTCTGATAGGTCTGAGGTATTTATATTGACCAAAAGAGATGACTCAATTGCCTTCATGCATTCACGAAGTTGTTATAATTTAAACCTATTGGCTTATACTTTCTCCTTAGCTTCCTTGAGGAGTTTCTTTAGTTTCCTCACCTTTCCATCATTTATGAAATTTTAATGTGTTACTTCTATGGCCATCCTTATTAGTACATTCCCATATTAGACTAGGTTCATAACACATGGTTTATAACTTGTCTTTGATGGAGACGTCAAAAATCACAACACCTGCCTTGGTCTTCTTGATTGTGTCCACCATCTAGTCTTTGTTCATCTCTTGTACATTGTTTCCCATTTTATGGTTGTAATTTTTCAACTTACACACATGGGTAAAGGATACCCACTTTTTTCCCACCATGAATTCTGGTAGGTACACCATTTATTGATAGGTGAGCTTTGTTCTCATGGTTATATCAATCTCTATGATGTTGCCTCCCTCTACAATTTTCACCTCTGATTTTGTGATGGCTACTTCCCTTACTACTTTCACTTTCTTTTCATCCCTATGCACTTCTAGTGCTTCTAAGCTCTATCTTTTCTTCCCCATCCTGAACCTTCTACTATTAAAGTGTGGTTGATTGATCCTACAAAAGCACAAAATGGTGTCTATTTTATTTCATAACCATGGGAAATGTGATTATGTGTTTGACTATTGAGCTTCCTACCCCATTAATGGTAGACTAGTTATCCTACCAAAATCTTGGCTTTCTTATTTTTCCTTCAGATTCCATCCATTTGCCTTCTCTTCACCTTAGGGTGAAATGTAATCTCATGCTCTCTCTTTTGCTCACACTTAGGAAGGCTATGGGTAAAATGTTTTAATCTCTGGTAGTGTTTTCTCTTTATGGTGGCTTTGGCTCCTTGATATAATCTCTTGAAAATGACAACTAAACTATCTAGCTCTACCAAATTTGGTATTATATGTTGTTCTCATCTACCAAATTGATGGATGACATCATTAAGATCCTTAAAATATAATAAAATATATGAAATCCACTAAAATATAGCATCATCTACTCATTAATATGGATCTTTGCTTTTTGAAATCATTCTATAGCATTAACTCTGCTAATGGTGTCTTTGGGGAAGTGATAGGCAATTTGAATGATCACTTCCCACAAACTATCAGGTGGGTGCTAGCTATTAAAATAGTCACATTCTTATGCTTTATTCATCTTGGCATAACCTTTGCCTTCCTTCTAGTTACCTAGGTTCAACACTTTACATATGCACGATTCAACCTCTCAAGTTCCCTATCTTCTCTAGTGTTGTTCTTCCTTTCAAGCACACCTCACTCTCTTGGTTGATTTCTTTATGCTCTACTATGTCTTGATTAGGCCTACCCTACACCATAAAAATCCTTTTTTTGGTCCTTCAACACCTAACTATCTCTTCTTGGTCTATTATGCATGAACACCTTATGTGTTTTATTCATTAAACTATTCTTATAGTTTAATTATCTTGGTGGACTTCAAACATGCTCAAAAACTTAGGTGTCTAGCCACAAGTGACTAGAAAGTGACTAAAATCAACTCACTTTACTAGATTTATGTGAGTATTACAACTATAAATGTTCTACTATGGTCTTGAAAGTGCCACGCTTATTCAAACAACATAAAAGAAAAAAAAACATAAGGTAAAGATTTAGCTCACACCAATTTTGTTATGGTCATAATACAAATCACCCAAATTTTGATTGGAAAACCAATGTTAGAGGACATAATCACCATTATAGTGATGGTATAATTTCAATATGTTACCTTTGAAATGACCAGGGATTATTTCACTAGTCAACATGCATAGCTTACATTTGATACTGTCCAAGATGATGTGGATAACATAAGGTCCCATCTACCTGATCTATAATTTTCATGGTGGAAGCTGCATGTTTGGTACTAAGATGGAGTTCCATCATCATAACCTCTAGCTCCATGACCCCATGATTCCCATGCTCCACTTGACACATTTCTTCATATATTTGTTGATGTCCTAATTATCTAGGAGATGGTTAGCCATGGGCCAACTGGCACATGTTTTGTACTACATCCTTTATCTAGATATCAAAACCATTAGGCCAACTGATTGTTAATATATCTAGATGCACCAAGGTGGAAACTAAGTTGGTGTGAATACTCTAATAAACTAGGGTTAAGGGGCCAACATCTACCATGTAATGCATCATTTTATTCCTTTTGAGGGCTTGTCCATCAAAATAATTTTTCAATCACTCCCTTGAGGGGGCATCTTGGGCATCCCAAAGATCATTTTTTGAATCATTGTGAACATATTATTCTTTAATCATTATCAAATTATTTAACAAGTATTTCATTCTTTGAAAATTTGTTACTACATCTATGCCTCACAACACCCTTTCAAACAAGGGGAAAATGTAAACACTCCACTTGCATAATTTCTATGTCAAAATGTAAAATTAGAATTATTTCCCTCTATAACATATAAATCAAGCCATAAATCATTAAAACATTCCAAATCATCCACACAATTTAACTTGCATTTTATGTGACATATTGGTATATCCTTGATTAGGAAATTCACTTTATCAAATCATTTAATCCATCATCATCATCCCAAAATTTGTCCCCTTCTTTTAAATTTCTCACTAATAATATTAAGCCAAGAAGATCAAACCTTGAAAATGATACTACAGAAAGACAAAATCAACCTAATTAGCTAATTTCTTGATTAAGATAATTAAACTTCTTCTAAAGGTGACGTTACATGGAATGCACATGTCATAAATATTGGAAAATAAAATATTTACTAATACCCTCATCACATAACAAATTTACATTTAAAATTCCATAAAATTTTCCTCTTTATGAAGGCAAAATGAATGAAATTTGGATAATGTGTAAGTAAGTTTTTCTTTAACTCCAAGGCATAGGGGACAAACTCTTACAAGTCCTTCCATACTCAATCCTTCCTCTTCCACACTCCACCCATTAACATTAAATTCCCAACTACCATTTTAGGACTCATTCTCAACCACACATCTTGATCTAATATTGATGATCCAAATTAAAAGGATAAATCTATAAATAGAAGGTGCCTCCCTCTCTTTCAAGAAGTTTTTTTCTTCTAAACTTAAGATATAAAATCCTCAAGAGAAATTCCACCATTTCTTTCATTTTTTCATCCAATCACACATATCATAAGGGGATATGTCATCCAAGTGACTCACGATAATGAAAAATACTTCAAGTACTATATATGGGCAAATTCAAACTTGAATTAAAACTAGAAGGAGACATCCATGAGAAAGGTATAATTGTTTGATTTTGTCTTCTATTTTTTTATTTCACTTCTTAGACTTTTTCTAATCCAATTACATGTACCTTGGATGTTAGCTTTATATTATTTTAATTTAGTTTTCATGCTAATAATAAATTAACCTCATTTTCAATTATGTGATGACAAGCATAATCATGCATGGGGTGGTCACCTAGCAAGGTTGGCGGTCATTGTTTAAAAAAAATTCACATTGACATTTGATTTTAATATCAATATGGTCTAATGTTTTGAAGCTTTAATAATTAATATATTTATGTATTTGAGGCATTGTACTAACATCATTTAAAATTAATTCAAAGGTGGTTGTGAATAATTTTTTAATGTGCATGACATCTTGGTTTTTATTGAGTTTACCTCGCCTCATTTGGAATTCATGATGGAGGAAAACTTAGTGATTTCTTGATGGTTTAATAAGGAATTAGTGATAATTTTGGTGTTAGTTTTAGAAAATATATTTTTGGTAAAGGTTTTCATCCACTATTTTTATGGACACATCATCTTTTTTACATTAATGGGTAATTTGGTAACCACCTCAACATAAAGTATTTGATTTTTCTTAGTTCACATGCCATTTTTCCAAGATTGGAGTGGAAGCAGAGCTCTAAAATTTTATGGTTGTATTTGAACAAATGGATTATGTGGTGTTTTTTAGTCTTCTCACTTGTACATGTCATGGTGTAAGGTATACAATCTAATTTTGTTTGATATTTGTTATCTTGGGTGTATTATTATTTTTGAAAATCATTTATTCATACAAATATTATGTGCATAAAGTGTTTTCTTCTTTTCAAATCCAGATGAATGAAGTTCTAAAAATATTTATTACATGCAGTATTTTATGTGGAAATATAATTGGTTAATCTTGTCCATGCATGTGCTTCTCTTTTGCATTTAAATGGCAAGTAGTTTTCAATTTCATGACCATCAAGTTTGAAGTTTTTTGATGTGGTTTAGAAGGTATTCTTTAAAATACCTATTGTAATATTAATGTTCATTCTATTTTCCTACATTATTTCATATTTTAGCATAAATTTGCATGCATGCATATTTGTCCCTTTAAGAGATTATAGAGTTGAGATTTAGATGTGGGTTATCATATGCAATATTAAAATAGTATTCTTTCAATAAAATCATGAATATGATTATATTTTTGAATCCCAACATGTCATAAATATTGTAGATGCATGCATATATTTTTGTAACAAAAGTTATAGCTTCGTATGTGAAATACATTCAATTCAATGTGGTAAAATGGATATTTTTTTTATCATGACAATGATTGAAACCCTACTATATAAGGTGATACAGAGGTAAAAAAATACATGTTTTTAGTGCATTTGTCAAAACTTTCTTTCATAAATTTTATACAATGAATAAAAAAAGTTATTTTGATTGTTCCAACATGGAGTAGTGTTGAAAGGGTTTTACACAGTTCCATGTAAATTGTATATTAAAAAATTTTGGGTATTTTTTGCATTTAGATACTTTGTTTTTGACTAAATTTGAAAGAAATAGGAAAGATCATAGGTTTTTTGATGTTATATTTTGGCCATTTATTTTGCATGGAGTTTATACAAATCAAATGACACACAAATTTATGATTTTTGATGACTCGATATGACATAATATGGAAGGGTTTCAACACATTTGCATGAAAATTGAGCATATTATTGATTTTTTCATATGTTTTTCACATTTAATGTTTTTAAAGTTGTTTAGAAGATATCATATTTTTTTATACTCCTTTACATGGAATGTTGATATAAAATGAGTTGTTTTTAGTAGTTAAATAAGGCATGAAATAGTGGTTGTGATTTTTAGTTAATATTTTGGTACAATTGGATGTTTTAGGTTGTATTTGATAAAGATAATATTGAAAAATATAAGTTATTATTTTCTACACGATGGTCTTGTGAGATTTTTTAGAGATTATTCTATGAAAATATTGGTATTAGATGCATTATTTAGTGTTTGCCTTTGAAATATTGGTTTGTTGAAGTTTTTAAAGAAGTATCCTATGAATACTTGCATATAATTTGTAGTCATAATATAGTTTGGTGATATTCGCTTGTATGAATATGGAAATAGGGTTTTGTTGTGTTGTTTTCAAACATATTCTCTATATGAAGTTATTATGAATTTTTTGCACTTAGTCATAAGAATTTATATTTTTTCTTCCACTTGAACTTAAGAGAATGATAGACTTTAAAAAGAGGTTGATTATGTTGAAGGTAAACTAAGGTTGATTGTAAATCATTTCAAAAGAGAGAGAAGCTAAAATTAATTGAAATAAAATATAAAGGTGATACCAAAGATCCACAAGGTAACTAAGGCTAATTATAAATCATCTTAAAAGAGGGGGAAAATAAAATGACACTAAAAATAAAACTTGAAGGTTCTACCTAAGAAGGGGAGCAACCTAGTATGATTTTTTAAAATTAGAGTTTTTGTTTAAATATTGTGATATTGGGAAACATGTTTGGTAGCATTCAATTATTTTTATTTCAAATGAATGAATTGAATTATAATGAATAATGAAGTATAGAATATTAGACAAACAAGAAATATCCCCTCATTGATATCATTTATAGTAGTGATTTTTAGCAACCCAGATAGCACCCGATAGATATTAGATTGCTCAGTTCTAACTCATATATAGACTAACATTAGAATTATCTTAGGCTGTGGGATACATGTGTTTAGATCAAACCTATATTTGTGAGGCTATATCCTCTAAAATGTGAAATTTAGGATCAATTACTAAACTTACTTGATGTTGGGGTGAAAAGAGTAAAGAAGAAAATAAAAATGAAACCTATCTATGATGGTGATGCACCTGAATAGTGATTGATCCTTTGTAAACTTTGAACCTTAGGCACACATATAGATCAAGATAGAAAAATTTGTCAGCAAAAATATCTTAGATTAGTCCTAAACATTAGTATTTAAAAAGAATATTTGAAATAAGGATTTCAGATTGAAGGTGTGTGAACGGAGATCTCTAAAGACACTACATACTAACATTCTCCAGCTCTATTTCTATTCATAACTCTTCAAGTGACCTGTAAAGGATGAAATCATAGTAGTAGGTGAGGAAAGGACATGGAAAAGGAGATATATATAACACTTATATGCAAATCAATAATTATATATACACACTATAATCATGAATGATCGTAAAACAAACTCTCTTTATTAATTTTTGGTGCAAGTTACAATTTTTATATATTTTTCCTATACCAGCCTAAGGGATGTGAAAAATGGCTTCAAAAGCCTACATATATAGCCAAATTTGAAAATAACTAGCCAATGTGGCCTAGAGTAGAGAAGTATTAGTCCATTTGGAGTTAAGTCAAGACAAAAATCCTTTTACAATAATAAACAATAATCTCCAAAAATTGTCTTCTTGTTGATAACTTTGCATGGTATTCACTTTGGCATTAAAATGAAGGTGGTGGACCCATATTTGAATTTTAAATATCCTTTAAATTAAATATAATCTGAACCTTGGTATGTAAAATCCACTTTGAAGTGATTTGAAATTGAAAAGAGGTCTTCCTTTGCTTAAAAAACATGAAAGATGCATGAAGATAGTCAAACAATCAACTAAAGTAATTGGGTCTTCAAGAATAATTAACTCCATTTGAACTCAAATTTCATGAAGTGGCACTTGTGGATTAATTTGAGCATGGTATATTCACTTAAAATAATAGATATGTGGCATGGAAACTCTATGTTAGCTCCTTGATTAGTATTTCAATGCCATCTTCTTTGATGTTTAATTAAAAAGGCCTACTAGGCCAATTAGGCCTAGTATCCTACTTATTGATATTTAAATCCATATAACCTACACAAATATTTTAAAACTTGAAAAAATTATTATATTAGACCTGTAAAAACTCCTCATACCATGAGATAGGTGTTTTTGATGAAGAAACTCATGTCACTCAGTCACCATGGTTGACTAGGTCAACTTTACCTCATTTTCCTATAGATTGGAAATTTTATGGAGATATTAGGGCCATATTGAAGAATTTTTTTTACCATCCAAATATTTTATGATGAATAACAAGTCTCAATATTAAATCTCCATGAATTGGATTCATGTAAACAGCCTTGTACCTCATTTTCATGCTTTTTTCTCCCAAAAACATTTTTTTGTTCTATTATGTATAGTTCCATACAAAATATTAGAATTTATGGGATAATATCTGAGTTTAATTTATGTTTTAATAGGTTTTAGTTTTATCCATGAGGTTTTGATGGCAGTAAAATTCACTTTTTTCAAAACTAGTCACTATGAGGGTTTAAGAGGGTTTTAGAGTTGAATCTTATTAATGATGATTCATGAAGCACATACATCCAAATAAAAACTTATTTAGATGAATTTTTATTATATATAATCCCTAAAAATACATTAAAATATTGGATTCCAATGAAAAAGGTATGAAAATATATCACATGAAGGAAATTTCCCTGTAGGGTTTTGGTTGCATTCTAGACTGCTTACGCTCTTTATGATTTCTCATAAATTATATCCCATCAATCAACATTAATTATTAATTAATTATAATTTAATAGGGCTAATAAAACCATTCTAATATCATTTGGCCAAAATCTTTGCGTGGTGAAAGATACAAGCATTTGATCAGGAGGCTTGAATGGTAGTCTAGAACTACAGAAATTGAATTTCCTCCTTGGATTTAAAATGAATACTACATTGATTATCCATAATTTAAATAATCATCATGGATCATGTAAAATTTCATAAAGACACTCTATAAGTGTTTTCATGCTAGATAGGTCCAAAATTGCCTTTTACCCTATAGGTCTGCTTACTTGAAATAGTCCCCATGGGCATGGTTTTCATATAAATTAGAGTCTATACATTATTTAAAGGTATTATGAATATTTAAAAACATATATTCATTATTTTAAAACATTTCAATGATATTATAAACCTCTGTATCAGCTCGAACCCCACTTAGACCTCCTCTTGCTCCATTGTGACTATTTTTTGATTAGTGAGGAACTATCGAAATAGTGAATACTTCCAATTGTGAAATGGAATTAAAAATGATATGGAATATTAATTAATTATTTATGAGAATGTGTACCAAATTTCAATTCTTGATTCCATTTTTAGATGCCAAAAACATCAAAAAAGCCTCTTTTGCATTGATTGAGTGTGTGACTATCTATATTTTTCTTATTTTACCATGGTGTTTGGGTCATAATAAAGATTTATAATATATTATTAGGTCATAAAAACCTCCTTAAATCTCTCTTACTCTTCATTGTGAAAACTTCATATTCATGTCATCCCTTTCAAGACCTTATCTCTTAAGAAGTATCACTATGAATGTGTTCTCATTACTGTTGTAGGTGAGCTTCATAAAAATTGAACACGTTTAGTAACCATTACATATTAATTTTGTGTTTATAAACTATTTATACTAATTAATATCTTCAACCCATCTCCTTTTTAACCATTTGACTCCTTAATATAAGGTTTTAGGCTTCTTATTGATCCTTCTATATAACCTTGTACTATAGCAAGTACATGTACCTTCATATTAAAAGTAGTGACTTAGTACTTGATCAAGTATTTGAATATATTCATGAATAATTGATATGCTCAAATCACCTTCATAGGTTTGTCTTTTATTTGAATGTTTTTTACCTTTCACCTTACAAGCATGGGACTATGTTAAGGGTTTATTGATCTTTGTATGGTTATAGTGAAGGTAGATGACTATATGTATTTGTCCTTGAGTATCATCTCATGTATATTTATGAGACTAAAACCTCATTTCTCCCTTTATTATGGATTATAATCATGAAACCACATTAACACACTTTTTTTACATACTAATGCCAACATGAACATATGACTATATTTCCATAACTGTAAGTCTATTTTGAGGTTTGATATGGTTGTAGATTTAGGTGTTTTATAACTCCTTTTAAAATATACTTGATGACATATAACCCTTGTCCTCTTGAAAAATTTCCTTAGGCATTAACCACTATCCTTTCTTTTTTATCACAAACCTTGCCTTTAGGTGCATGACTGTACTTCTTATTTCCTATAAGTTTGGGTTAGTGTACGAACTGTGACAAGGTGTATGATTCTTAGAGAGAATTTACCACCAATAAAGTGATAAGAGGTGTGTGGATGGTATATATTTTCACATGTTATATTCAAATCCATAATATCATTCTCTTAAGGTTTAACCATGAAAACCTTATAACTCTGTTGAGCCTTAGTTAGTTGTAGGTGACCCTCATATGTGGTTGTAAGTGTCTTTTTATGCACTGTAGGTTTTTGAAATAACTTATCCTTTCATAGAAACCTTCATCATCTTTGGAATTGTTTGATCATCATGGTTGATGAGTATTTCACACCATTAGACCTCAGATAGTCATAATTTATTCATTTTTTTATCAATTAGAAATAGGTCTATGCCTAAAAGAGGGATATAGGTGATGATGTTGAGCTACATGAAGTGGTGATAACTTGACCTTTTATTGTCCTTAAACCATTTTAATAAGGTTAAACATTTTATTATTACTCTTCATTTGGTAGTTTTGTATGCTCTTCATATACCTTGATATGTCTCTTGATGGATTCAAAACCTTCATCAACTATAGGTGATCCTTTAGGCATGTTGTAGGTATTTATTGTAGATGGTTATATTTACTATAGGTATTCTTGAGGTTACTTCTTGATATACATTATTATAATGAGGTGTCATTGACCATCTCAATGCTATGATGATACTTTACACAATCAATAACCCTATATAAGTGAATCAAAACCCCTTGATGTAAATTCTTAGCATGACCCTCTTTTCTTATGCTTTATGTAGGGTGACCTTACTGTAAAGAACTAAGATTTCATATAGACCTTAAGGAAGGCTCAACATGATTTGATCCTTGATAAATTCCCTTATTATACTTGATGAAGTCATTTGCATATAGACCATATGCTAATATCTTTATCATTTTTAGATTGACATTTTTGATAGATTTTCATGACTATATTAAGCTTGATGTAGGTACATATCAATGAAATGGTGACAAATATAAAATTCCACACACCTACTTTTACCTCCATAATGGCTTCTCACCTCATAATTTCTCATGATCATAGATGCTTGTTCTCAATAGACCTTCAAGAATGTCTTTCTCAACTTGACTATCTATTATACTTGTATGATCAGTTACTTAACTATGTAACCTATTATAAGTACTCATTTCCTAACTGTACATGATGCTTGATTGATACATATGTCCTCTTGTTTCTACTTGTGGTGATGTTTTGTCAATCCATGACCTTTTTGATAATGAAACCATGGGATAGAAATGGGTGAATGGGTTATGAGGATGAAAGATGATAGAAACTCATGAAAGGAGGGTGAAAAATCACAAAACATAGTGATATGATAGTGGTATGGGGTGAGTGAGATGTAGGTGGGAAAGAAGTATGAAGGAGCATGTCAATACCAAGGTTAGGAGTTATATTCAAACATAAACACATTATCATCACACCATATGAATTTGGATGCCATTGGAGGAGGGAAATGAGGTAAAAATGAAACATAGGTTTCTACAAAAACCTTAAAATATGTAAACTTTCCTTAAAGTATGCTATACTAGTCTTTTGAGACACCTTGAGAGCACAAAGATGGGATAAAACATGAATATTTGTATAAATTCTTGAGTAAAATTGTTTTCAAACATGAAAATATGAATGAAATTTATTCCAAAGATCAAAACAAGAAAACTTGAAAACCCACTCTCTCTCCAAAATCATACAATCTCTCTTCAAGAGCATACCAAACTATAGATTTCACTAGCTATATTTGTGATCTTTGTTTGACCTTGATATGTGTGAATAAGGAATAAATTAGTCCATTTAAAGGTGGGTTATGTTCCCAAGATTCTCTAAAAACTTGAATTTTCTAAAAATGTTACCCTGGTGAGGGGAACTTAAATAAAATTGGTTGCCTTCATAGATGCAGAACTGCAAAAATTATCCTAACTTCAAATGAATGATTAATGAGGGAGGATAATCCAATTATAAATAAAATTTATCCATTAGGAATCCATATGATTTTACTTTATTTTCCAAAAATTTCAAACCCCTAGACTCTCTAATATGTGCCATCATCAAACCTGAAGGTAGGTCTCTTTATGAAAACTTGTCAATTACTTGGAGAAGACTAGTTTTGGGCTTGTATGGAATATAATTGCCATGAAACTCCTCTAGAATCATTTTCATGTCCTGATCATCATATTTCATGCCTTGGGTGTATGGAATTCTATATGGATCCATACTTCTCTTTGCTAAATAAAGGAAAAAAGATTTTTTTTGACATTTTAAAGACAAGTTAAATTTCCACCACCACAATTGGAAGATATTATAAGCTCTAAAAGTCATTTAGCATGAAATTTAAAAAAAAATAGTGACCTTTTAAATGCTTTAGGAATCCAAAAAATGGCATGTGGGAGTTAGAAAAGGCCCTTTTCATACTTTAAAACATATCAAAACACCTTTTTAGAGTATGAAAATTTGGACTAAGGTAAAATTCATGTATTTAAACATATTTAAAGGAATTTTAGGATAATTAATCACTTTTTTTATTCCAATTTTGAAATTTAAAGAAAAAAATTACTCTTTTAGGCCATGATACACCTATTTGACTAGCTTGTAGAGGCTATTGACAAGATGCTAGAAAGTTTCAAATTATAGGGGTTGGTATTTGGCCTTGACATGTCAAATTACCAACATTTTTGGTGACTCATAGGGGTTGAATATCTTATTGGTTAAGAAAATGTAGAATCTCTGGACTATATTAGATCTTGGACTATACATAAATTGGTAAAACTTGTAAACACTGACACAAATAAGTGAACATACATAAATAAAAATTGGAAACAACAATTGACTATTGAAACAAACAAAATCTAACAAAGCATGTGCAACTTTTTCACTTAGAGGAATGAAACTATGACTATGTACAAAGAAGTGACTTTCTTAAAAGCAGTACTTAAGGAACATCTCATTCATAGGAATAGGAAGTTCCTCTCCACTTAGTTTGGATAATTTGAAAGCATTTATTTCTTTACAATATTGATAACATAAGATCCACTCCAAAGGCTATTAAATTTGGATTGTTTACTTGGTTTTGTACATTCTTCATTCTATTTGAGTACTATGTCTCCTTGGTGAAATATTTTTGATGAAGATCTTTTGTCAAGGATTTATTGAATTGTTACTAGTTTGACCACATGGTATGCATGGAACCACATATTATTTCCTCTAATTCTCTCAGTTCATTCATCCTTACCTCCATTGCATCATTTTAAAAAAGATCTAACTAGTGTGTAAGCTTCAAAGCTAGAAGTTTCAATTAAATAGGTAGCCTTGCCTCTCTTCCATAAACTAAAACATAAGGTGAATGACCAATGGCCTTCTTAAGAGTGATCCTATTTATCCATAAGGTAGTCTTCTTTTTTTATGCCATTATCTCTAATTATCTTCCATTATTCTCTTGATGATTTGAATCAGGTTCTTTTTACTGGACTCTACAAGTCCATTACCTTATGTATAATAATTTTATGAATATGTTAGATAAATACCAAAATCATGAGCCCATTCATATAAATTTTTAATACTGAATGCCAAAGCATTATCTAATATGATGGTTGAAGGAACTCCAAAATGGGTGAATAGACTGTCATAGAACTCAAGAACTAAGATTTCATTTGCCTCTTTTATTGGAACTACCTCCACCCACCTAGTAAAATAATATGTGTCTATTATAACCCACCATGACTATCACTTGATGGAGGATGCATCATGCTAATGAAGTTAAAACCATATTGCATGAAGGGCTACTCAACCTGAATAGGTTTTAATGGCATAACAACTAGTCTTTGTTTCCCTCTAACTATTGTACACTTTTCAAAATTTCTAACCCATTTATGTGCATATTTTAATAAAATATACCAAAAGTAACTAGATATAATTATTTTTTATACTGTAGTATTGGTTGCAAAGTGGCCTCAAAAATAACTATCATGAAATTGCTCTAAAAGTTTATCAATTTGACTAGTTTCAACACACCTTAAAAGCATACCTCCAGTGTATTTTTTAAAAAGAATTACATCAATAAAAATGTATGGTATTGATTTCAGCCTAAATTTTATCCTCTTTGATAAATTTAATCCCATAGGACACTCCCCTTATTGGAGGAATCTAGTAATGTCATATGTCTAGTTGGAAGGAGGTATAGTTTCAATTTCAATTTGTGTCTTAAAATGTCAAAATCACCTCTTCTTCTTATTTCACATCTTATAAAAGATGTTCACATAATCCATTAACTTAGATCATATTTGTGACCTTCATTTCAATGTCATATTCCATGCACTTAGTGACCCATCCATCTCTCTTTTCACTTAAGTCTTTGTTGAGGATGAAATCCTTCACACTAAAATGATCTACCATTAGAAAAAAATTATTATTTGAAACCAAATATCTAAAAAATTTCAAACCTATTATAGAAAAAAACACATTTTTTTCAAAAAAAAATACCTCTTCATAGCCATCCAAATCTTGACTGAAAAAAGTAATGGATTGTTCCAAACCTTCACTATGTTGCTGCATAAGCATGACTAAAAATGTACTAGATGTAGAAAAAACATACATAAAGAAATCCTTACTGAAATCTAGATTAATAAAAATAGGATCTTGGATAATATCATCCTTGATAGCCTAAAATATTCTCTTACCCTCTTTAATCCAAGCAAATTCTTGATGTTTCTTTAGCATTTGAGTGAGTGTCCTTACCAATTCTGCAAAACCAAAAATGAATCTTCTAATGAAATTGATCTTTCCCAACAATATTTGTAATCCTTTCTTATGTTTAGGAAAATATAGAGCAAGGATTTATTATATTCTCTTGGATCAATGAAAATACCAACTTTAGACATAACATGCCCAAAAAGTCTCCCCTCATGTACTGAAAAGATGCACTTCTTTGGATTCAAGGAAACTCCAAATTGTCTACATCTATCAAAACCCATTCTCAAATGTGTTAGATGACCATTAGGATCCTTTGAAAATACAATAATGTCATCAATATAAATTAAAACCATTTTAGTCAAAATACCATGAAAAGCAACATCCATTTCCCTTTAAAAAGTGTCCCTAGTATTGGAGAGTCCAAAGGGCATCTTTTTGTATGCATAAGTACCCCATTTGGTGGCAAAATTTGTTTTATATTGGTCTTGATCTTTCACCCATATCTAGTTGTAACTTGAGTACCCATCTAGTAAAGATAACCTCTATGATCCTAATACTCTCTACAAAATTTGATCCATGGAGTGAAGAGGATAGTGATATTTCAATGACACTCTATTCAGATCTCTAAAATATACACATAGTCTTATCTCTCCATTTTTATTTATCACTAGTAAAATTTTTGCAACCCATTGTGATTGATTGAAAGGAAATATTATATTTTACTCAATTATCTTTGTAAGATCCTTTCTCATGAGTATTTCAACCTTGGGATTGATTGGCCTTTACTTGTGTCTTACTAGTTTTACATCTTGTCAAGCTCAATTATATGTTATGCTAACTTGGGATCAAAACCTTTCAAATCATGTTATTATCAATCAAATACATCCATTAACTTCATACATAATGAAACCAAATATCCTCTCTTAGTATTAGTGTTAACTTTTCCCAACTTGAGTTGCTTACCTTCAACTATGAGAATTTGCTCATAATGTTCTTTCTTGGAAGAGATGCTTACCTTATCCTTTATTATTTGATAATATTCAGTGAAAATGATTTATAATTCACCAAACCTTTAGGCATATTGTTTGATCTGAATTGTATAATCTGATATTCATATTGGTTCTACAATTTATCATGATTTCTAGGGAAAAATTCTACCTCATTCTCTAAGAAATAAGTTATTTTTTTATCACAATAAAAAAAATGCCAACTTAAATCATTATTTAGAATTTAAGGAATTCATACAACCTTGATTTTGGTCTAATTTTTAGTGTCCTTTAGCTGATCCACAATGTCATACTGTGCTCCTATGGAAGTAAGTCTATCTACATGTTGATTGGCTCCTCTAAGAGTGAAGTGGATATCAAATGCTAAGAAATATTCCATGAGTTACCAAAATATATGTTTATAATCAATTAGAATAGTATTATTTTATTCACTTAAAACACTAAATTATTTCACTATCA